>JASAMZ010005945.1:0-24517 GCA_030248115.1 Linhomoeus sp. GSCO2_2 | reverse complement strand
CCTGGAGTCCATAAGAAGTTAGGGATGTTGTATGTCGATTCCGCGGTTTTCGGGGGCGCTAATTCCGAATTCGGCATTAGTTTTGCACTCTGATGCGTCAGCAGGTCAAAACAACATAGGAGTCACTATGCGTAAGAGTTGAAATTTGTGGAGTATACTGCGTACCCTGGACGACTTGCCTGGTATAATTAAAGAATTTAGGTATATTGCCAACGTTATACCCTTTTCAATAGGGCGTCGTCTCATTTAGACGCTTCTACTAGGCTGTCTGCCTGCGGCAAATTTCTCTGATCCATTTATGGATCAGCTGCCACAACTACTGTATAAGCGCGAAGTGCGCCTGCGGCGATTCTTCTGATCCATATGTGGATCAGGTACCACGAACAATCCAAGACCAATTGCAGCGATACTCCACCAGATTGCCGACTGAATGTCTAGCGGCACTTCACTATCCAGTGCACACTATCGCGCGCACGCTCTAAAGTCTACTCTGATGCCAACGTGGTGCCCCCGGTTTTTCGCCGCGCCTCAGCGCGGCGAGGTGTATATGTGACGTCCAGAATCCGCATTCGTCCAGAATCCGCATATGCGGCTTCTGGACGGCGACGCGTCTAGTTTCCGCATAATGCGGATTGTGGACGCGGCGCCGTCCAGAATCCGCTTTGGAGAAGGAGAAGCATGCTCCTGGCTCTATATACGTAACTTGGACGTCAAGAATACGCATTCCTTGACTGATTACAATGTTGTTGTCTTTGAAAGTATGATTTTCCTTTGAAATCAGGCTATGCTTAGGCTCGCCCTGCGCCCACAGTCCACAAGAGTCAGTCGGCGTCGCAGTCTGGCGGGTCGAAGCTCAGGCTTAACGCGACCGGTGACCGACTTCAGGGCGCGCGGAGCGCGCCCTAAAGTTGGTGGTCGCGCTAAGCCTCAGCTGAGACCCGCCAGGCGCGACGCCGGCCGAGTTTTAGTGCAAACAGTGGGTGGGGTAAACACTCCTCCATCTACTTCACCTCCTGCTTAGGCCTGCTGTGCACCTCCGGCATGCGAAGCCAAAGGAATGCTGATTCTGGACGTCCAGATCACGCATAATGTGTGGCGGCATGGCTCTTCTTTCCAATGCCGATTCTGGACGCCGCGCCGTCCAGAATCGCCATTATGCGGAATCTGGACGGAGACGCGTCCAGAATCCGCATTATGCGGCTTCTGGACGAATGCGGAAAGTGGACGTAACATATATATGTTACACCCACTTTCCGCAATCCACCCAGAACGCGCAATATGGCGCATTCTGGGTGGTCGTTACCCAGAATCCACCATATGGCGTGTTTTGGGTGGCGATCACCCAGAATGCGCAATTCGCATGAGTGAAAGCTGCCAGAAGCGCTATAACAGGGAGGGGGCACAGCCGGCCTGAGCAGGAGGTGAAGTAAATGGAGGAGTGTTCACCCCACTTACAGTTTGCACTAAAACTCGGTCGGCGTCGCGCCTGGCGGGTCGAAAACTGAGGCTTAGCGCGACCACCAACTTCAGGGCGCGCTCCGCGCGCCCTGAAGGCGGTCACCGGTCGCGTTAAGCCTAAGTTTCGACCCGCCAGACTGCGACGCCGACTGACTCTTGTGAACGGTGAGCGCAGGGCGAGCCTAAGCATAGCCTAAACTGAAAGGAATATACTCTGTCTTGTCTCTGTTTAATGCAAAGACACAAGAGGCCGGCGACTATTGCGTAGGCTGGGTAGCGGCCACCCAGAAAGCGCCATATTGCGCAGTTTGGGTGGCCACCACCCAGAAGGCGCCATATGGCGCCTTCTGGGTGGTTGCGCATTTTGGGTGTGACATATATACGGATGACAATGTGTGTGTGTGTGTGTGTCCGTCCGTCTGTCTGTCTGTCTGTCTGTCTGTCCGTCCGCGCATCGAAGTAAGGTATGTGACATATGTGGTCAAGTGGAGTCGGTGTCGCTGAGTACGGATCCGATGTCGTTCCTGTTGCTAATTTTGCATTTTCGAGATATTTACAATTAAAATATGAAAATGTCAAAAATCGACTTTTTTCGCCCGGCCTCAGCCGGGCGAACCCCTACGAGAGCTTTGCGTCCGTTCGTCCGTTCGTTCGTCCGTCCGTCCGTCCGTCACGCTCTTATATCTCAGCGTTGGAAAGTCGTAGGAAGGCGATCTTGAGCTTTATGGATAGCTCTCGACTTACTGATAATGTCCCTAAGAGACTTCGAAATTCAAAAGTTTGAATTGCGCGCGCTACAGTAACCCGAAGGTCAAAACAGAAAACGGCTGTAACTCGCTCGTCTTACGTCGTAGAGCGGCGCGCGATAGGTCAACTAAAAGGTCTCGACGTGCTCTTTCGCTTGGCATTAAAAGTTTTCTTAATTACGCAAACACGCACCACGAAAAGCGACATTCTCGCGTTTTTAACGCAGAAATCGCTCTAACTCGCTCAGCGTGCGTCGTAGGGAGATGATCTTGGGTTGGTTGGACAGCTCTCGACTCACTGATCATTTGTTCTTCTATTGGTCGAAACTCAAAAGTTTGAATATCGCGAGCTACAGTAACCCAACGGTTCAAAACGCGAAACTTCTCTAACTCGCTCGTCTTTCGTCATAGAGAGACGATCTTGAGTTCGCTGAATAGGTTTCGGCACACTGCTCATTCCTTCAAGAGAAGTCGAGATTCAAAACTTTGAATTTTGCGAGCTACAGTAACTCAAAGGTTTAAACAGCAAATCGGCCCTAACTCGCTCGTCGTACGTTGTAGAGCGGCATTAGTTCGACCGTTTGAACGCTTACGTTGAGGCAGTTGTTGAGCGGTCATTCCTAAAGAAATACTTTTGTTTTTTAACTCTTGTCGTACGAACAACTTTGTCTGCTAAAAAAATTAATCCCGGGCGATCCCAATGTTGCCTTGCAACAACCGCTCAGAAATGCGTGTGCCTTGCTCAAAAAATTAATCCCGGGCGAACCCAATGTTGCCCTGCAAGAACCCCTCAGAAAGGAGCGTGTCAGAAGTAGCGCATGAATAGTGGACTCCGGGCGGGCGCGCGTCATATCGGAAAGGCTTCGAAATCCTTTACAAAAGTATCCACTCTTTTACTCTTCCACTTTAAAATACTCACAAACCACTCTGTATTAATAACACAACTCAACTTTTTTAAAACAGCTTGTTTGCCTGACGAGCTAGCGGCGAAATTTCCACAGAAATGAAAAGAGCATAGACAGCGGATAATTTGTAACACAAAAGAAATTTTTTGGAAATGTGGAATTTGGTAGAAATACGCGATTTTCCGTCAAAATTTCATAAAATGACAAAAATAGAACGTCATTTATTGACGAATATAAATGCAGAAATGGGAAGGTCTAGTGGCAGTGAGAATTTGTGACATAGTTTTACAGGTGTAGGAAATTACAATTTCGAGATATTCACAATTAAAATACAAAAATGTCGAAAATCGACTATTTCGCCTGGTGAGCTAGCGGCAAAATTTCTTCAGGAATGGAAAGAGCATAGACCGCGGATAATTTGTACCACAAAAGAATTTTTTTGCAAATGTGGAATTTGTTGGAAATACGAGATTATTTGTCAAAATTCCATATATTGACAAAATTAAAACATCATTTATTGACGAATGTGAATGCAGAAATGGAAAGGTCGTGTGCCAATTAGAATTTGTGACATAGTTCTACAATTTTAAATATTTCAATTTTGAGATATTTGGAATTAATATTAAAAACGTGTCAAAATCGACATTTTCGTCTGATGGAATAGCGGCTAAATTTCTTGTGAAATGGCGAGCGCATAGACTATGGATAATTAGCAAAACAAAAGGACATTTTTGCGTGCGTTATATTTGATAGAAATGTTTGCAATTCCACAAGTTGCCTACACTTTTGCTAATAGCTGAATGTGAACGCAGAATGGAAAAGTTGTACGCCAAACGGAATTTCTGACAAAGAACGACTGCAGTGCAATAGTTGGCAAGTTTTTTTGTTGGATGTGATGCATTTAAAGTTTACACGTATCGGAACTTCAGATGAACGGCGTCGTATCATTCCGATACCATATAGCGAATGCGGCGATATCACTGAGCTTTAGATAGTTGTACAGACAACCGTGTCGTGGGAATAGCTGCACTTGGTGTATGGTACACGTCCTCAAGACAATTTCTCCAGATACGCCTAATGATGTGAACAAATTTGTCCACACTGTTCACCGAGTTTTGACAGACACATAGTACAGGTTGAACTTTTTACACACACAGCTTGTTACGCAAAGCTTGTTAGAACAGCTTGTTTCATTGAATCAGGTTATATTTAGGCTGGCCCTGCGCTCCTTGATTACAAGAGTCTGAGTCGGCGTCGCAGTCTGGCGTCTCGAAGCTTAGGCTTAACGCGGCGGTGGTGACGGTGGTGACTGACTTCAGTAAGTGGCGGAGAGTTATAGTCTTGCTCTAAGTTCGTCATTCGGCCATGGGTCGTAATTCAGTCGTACAGTGTAAGTACAGTTTTTCGTAAGAAAGCAAATCTGCGTCAAAATTTTTGCCTCCAAAAACAGACAGAGTTGCTGCGTTTGTAGGGCTGTCCGTTTCTCGAGTTTTGTATCTAAAGCCGTGCTTAGGATCGTGGTGTGAATGTGAACATATGTATGAGATTGGCGACCAAAAGCAAGACAATCCAAACCTCGAGTCATTTCAAGCAAGTGTAGAACGCACAGAACACACGCCGCCGGCTAGTGCAAATAACGACGCAGTATATCACACGTCATATGATCGGGTAAGCTGCAGCGCTTCGGCATGCGGGCAGGCTGAGTAGGAGTAGGAGACGCTCTGTCTATCTGGAGCGGCAGAGGAAGTTACATAGTTGCAGGGCGCAAGGCACAGCAGCACTGTTACAGTAGTTGAACTGCTGGAGTTGCTTGCAGCTACGTAGATGCGACACTTCTAACGCATTCCGGCTTTCAGTTTCTGGCCCCTCAGCTGGCCCCCGTGCTTGGAGACGACTTGGACGTCCGTCGGTTCGAACGTGAGCTCTGCGACGCCTGGAGGAAAGTCGCTGCAGAGGTCGATCGACTTCGCTTCCTTCTTGTCTTCCGCCAGCTGTTGCGCCGCTTGGCCTTGCTCTGACAGTCGCTCCTCAACATTCGTCTTGGTCTCCTCCGGCTTCTGTAGCAGCCCTTCCTCCTCGCCTCTAACGGCTTGCGCCTTTCCGGCAGCTTGCTTTTCCGTTTCGTCCGGCTTGGTCCCTCGGTTTCGTCGTCCAATTGTCGAGTGTGGAGTCGGTGGCTTCACCGCCCTCCACCACGCCATCAGCCACTTGGTCGCGAACAGCAGGATCATCAGACCCACGACGAACTTGATCCAATACAGCACCATTTCCCACTCGACATTGCGCGGGATCCAGTTGAAGCCTGCCGTTGCCGACGGTGGCGGTGGGGGTGGGCGCGTAGCAGTAGTTGTGGCCGCCTTCTCGGAGGCATCGCCTGACTCTGTGTTAGCGGTTGTGGTGCTGCTGCTGTTCGGGCCTTGATGCTCTTGCGGCGCTGCTGTTGCTGCGGTCGGAGTCTGACTGGACGTTGCAGCAGCAGTAGTGGTGAAGGTTGCCGTGTTCGACGACTCAGACAGGTCGCTCTCTGCAGCGATAGGCGCTGCTCTGGGGCTGTTGCCGCTGGCTTCGAGCTCCTTCGGGAACTTGTCGTTGCGTTCCTCGTCGGCGTTGTCGTCGTGTTCATTGGCCATGCGAAGGATGCCCTGTCCTACGGTGGTCGTAGAGTGGCCGAGTCTTCTGCTGTCGTCGTCGTTTCTTTCCATGGTAAGCAGGCGGGTTCGGCCGCCGCTCCACACATGAAGCTTGGAAGCAAGAAAGTGTCGGTGGCGACGGCGCAGTTCCCAGCCAATCTTCTCCATCGTGCTCTTGTAGAATTTCTCGTAGTAGCGCATCACGTTCTCCGTCTGCAGTCTACGCAGCTCATATTGGGTCAGGGCCTCCTCCAGGGCGAGCGGGGCGGCGCTGTCGACTGGTGCTCCGGAGGAACTTCTCAGGCCACGGTACTGTTCTTGAAGAAGAGCACGTTGCAAATCTGGTTCTTCGACGAGCCGGCGCTTCATTTCGGCCTCTGCCTCCTTCGCTTCCTGTGAACGCCTGGCACAAACCTGCCTTACACTAACCACACTATGGTACCCACGTAGGTACCTGTGGCCTGTGGGACGACTCTACTGATGCATAGACGTGATGCAAACATGCATATATAGGTGCAGTACACTTGCATGAATACTCTAATAAGTGATAATACTCTAACAATACTCCAACAAGTGCCCTAGGGGGATACTGTGTATCATGGTTGGCGCGGCAGCGCCAAACCACAATATGTTCCATCCAGCCAGCGCGCACCTTTTCCCATCGTCACGATGTTTGTTTCTCGGGCTGTACTAAACGAAAGTGGATGAAATTTGGCACACTAAAGGACTTTATCATAAATAGATTAAATTCCAAATTTGGTGAAAATCGGTACAGTGTAGCAAAAGTTACAGGCGCAAAAAAGATCGCGGCGCGTTTCTTGTCCCACGGGCGGGGGGTGAATTCTTCTCCGTCTTCTCCTTCTCCTTCTCCTTCTCCTTCTCCTTCTCCTTCTCCTTCTCCTTCTCCTTCTCCAGATCATGCTCTAACGGCCATCAATCAGGATCTCGTCCAGTCGCCTTCCATTAGCGGATGGAAGAGAATGGACTGATGGCGAATCTGTCCAAGTGCCAGTTCTTCGCGCCTCAAGTCGAGTATTTGGGTCACAGGATCAATGCGGAAGGCTTGAGACCCCTCGAGAAGAAAGTGCAAGCACTGAGAAAGCAACCACAGCCGCAGACTGTGTCGCAGCTCAATGCATTCCTTGGTGGAGTGAACTACTACAACAAGTTCTTCCCTCGGTTGGCAGATGTGGCAAGCCCACTGAATGCCCTGCTGAAGAAGGATGTTAAGTGGAGCTGGGGTTCCAGAGACAAGAGGACGCTTTCAACAAGCTGAAGAAAGCGCTGGAGTCAGCTGAAGTGCTGGTGCACTACGATCCAGAGGTTCCACTGGGGTTAGCCTGTGACGCCAGTTCAGTGGGAGTGGGCACTGTTCCAAATCATGGCAGATGGGAGCGAGAGGCCGATTGCCCACGCGTCCAAGACGTTGAATGCCGCAGAGAAGAATTACCCGCAGATCGAGAGAGAAGCGCTCAGTTTTGGTCAATGGAATGACCAAGTTTCAGCAGTATCTCTGAGGAAAGCAATTCGAGCTGGTGACGGATTACAAGCCTCTAGTGACGACCTTCAATAAGCACAAGGCTCTCTACCCGCAATGGCGGCAAGGAGAATCAGCCGGTGGGCTTACCTCCTGATGGGCTACAACTTCAGGATTCGCTACGAGGCGACAGAGAAACATGGCAACGCCGACTGCTTTTCGAGATTACCCATGGCAGCAGATTCAGGCTAAATCTGAACGAGTCCACCCCTTTTACTGAACGAGTCCACCCCAAAAGTCTGAATGAGTCCACCCCAAATTCTGAATGAGTCCACCCCAAATTCTGAATGAGTCCACCCCCATCCCCGTTTAACAAAGCAAAGGTTGTGCGCCTAGCTCCGCGTAAGCGAGCGCACTATGGTGTTGTGCAGGCATGTTTAAATCGGGTGCTTTGGACGCCGGTGTTGAGCAGCGGCCGAGCAAAGTGATTTTATAGCTTCATTTTGCGTATCTAGAACCGTCCCTTACATGACTCAGCAAATGGCCGTCTCCTTGTTTCCTTAAATTACTTTCAGACACAGTATATTCCTTCCAGTTCAGGCTATGCTTAGGCTCGCCCTGCGCCCACAGTTCACAAGAGTCAGTCGGCGCCGCAGTCTGGCGGGTCGAAGCTTAGGCTTAACGCGACCGGTGACCGACTTCAGGGCGCGCGGAGCGCGCCCTGAAGTTGGTGGTCGCGCTAAGCCTCAGCTGAGACCCGCCAGGCGCGACGCCGGCCGAGTTTTAGTGCAAACTGTAAGTGGAATAAACACTCCTCCATCCACTTCACCTCTTGCTCAGGCCGGCTGTGCCCCTTTCCTGCTAGCACTTGCGACACAAAGGCGCGTTGGCGCTACATTGATGAAAGTCACACTAATGCGGCTGCTAATTCTCTGCAAGGGGGGGGGGGAGGTGGAGAAGGTGGGGAATGGGGTGTTATGGGGGGAGGGAGACATCGCTACTCGGCGCGCCTGTTCAGAATTGGGGGTGGACTCATTCAGCATTTGGGGTGGACTCATTCAGAATTTGGGGTGGACTCATTCAGAATTTTGGGGTGGACTCATTCAGTAAAAGGGGTGGACTCGTTCAGAACTCACCGCAGATTCAAGTTTCGACCAGAAGGAAGTGGCTTCAGATATTGCAGCAGCGTCGAGCAGAGATCAAGTTCTGTCCAAGGTGATTCACTGGGTTCAGGGAGGATTCCCAGCGGTGGCTCCTGGACCAGAGTTCAAGGCCTTCGTGACCAGACAAGTGGAACTTTCAGTGGAAGGGGGATGCCTGCTGTGGGGATATAGAGTCGTACTGCCGAAGAAGCTTCAAGGGAGCCTGCTGAAAGAGCTGCACTCCACGCATGCTGGGATCACAAGGATGAAGTCACTAGCGCGCCGATACTTCTGGTGGCCAGGGATGGATGCCGAAATCGAGACCATGGCAAGAGGATGCCCAGAGTGTCAAGTGGTGGCAAACTAGCCAAGTCAAGCGCCCTCGCATTCATGGGAGTTTCCTACAGGGCCATGGCAGAGGCTGCACGTGGATTTTTGTGGGCCTTTCCTGAATCGAATGTGGCTGGTGGTAGTGGATGCGTTTACCAAGTGGCCAGTGGTGAAGTCCATGGGGACAACAACTTCAGCTACATACCACAATCAGCGTGCTGAGAGGGATTTAGCAGAGCACGGTCTGCCAATGCAACTGGTGAACAACAAACAGGCCACAGGTGACGTCAGACGAGTTTCGCCAGTGCATGGGCAATGGAATGCAAGAAGTGCTGGTGAGCCCATACCACCCGCGTTCCGTTGGAGAAGCTGACAGATTCGTCCAGACCTTCAAGAAGGGGATGGCGAAGTGCACAGGCCAGATCAAGGACTGGGAGAAGCCCTTGGCGCAGTTCCTGTTGAGGTACCGAGTGACACCTCACCCAACGACAGGATCCAGTCCAGCAGAGTTGCTGAATGGCCGAACGCTACGCACATGGTTTGACTTGGTGCGTCCAGACGTGTGACAGAAGGTTTTGAAGAACCAAGAGCAGCAGAAGAAGCAACAGCCAGGCAAGAAGACAAGGCAAGTCTTCCAGGAAGGAGACAAGGTTTGGGCCAGAAGCTACAGAGGCACACCAAAGTGGGTGGAAGCTACAGTGGAGCGAGCCCTGGGTCCAGTCTCCTACCAAGTCAAGGCACACGGCATGCTGTGGAAGCGCCATGTCGACCAGCTAAGGAATCGAAGACAGGCGACGACAGAAGGGCCGAGAGTGGAGGGTTCTGCAGCGGTGCCATTGTGGTGGCCATCCGATAGCAGAGGCGTCGACCACGAGCAGTTGGATCGCGACCAGGAGTACGCTAATGGGGCATAACTGGGCACCACCCACCAAGGTGCCTGACAAGCGTCAGACGAGCGCTGTCACGAATTCCAGGCTACCTCCAAAGGTGGTCCCAGTCCCACTGAGAGAGAAAAAGCACTACCCACTGGTGGCCTACCCACTACTTACTATCCACAAGGATGTGGAAAGCTGTGTTCGCCACTCTGCTGCCTACCAAATGTCTGACAAGGCGCATGTTGCAGTGACGCATATTGCAGTGCGAGGCAAGCCCTGTGAGAGAGTCGCATCGACGGACCGTTCGCCGACCGACACCATTCAGATGAAATTGGAATTGCGAAATTGGAATTGGAATTGCGCACTTACTCTGTGATGAGGCGTAATGAGTATTACGCTTTTGAACACGAAAATTCGCATGCCGGAGAATTGGAAGAAACAGCCGCCTTGTGAAGAAGCTTTGTGCGGCGCGATCCAGACAACACCCGTCAGTGTTTGGGCGCGGCCTACTCTCCCTCAATCGGGTCCGAGTGTTTCGATGCAGGGTCTCCTGCACGTTTCGCTTGTCAGCGAATGCAGCATGTACAATATCTTCTTGCTTCTTGACCCCTTCTTCTTGGCTTCTCGGCAAGGTGCAAGGCAATAACAATGCCAGTACCTACAGTACATGGTTTTCCCATTCCCTTAGCTAAACATAGGTAAACGGGCAAGCAGGAGATTTGTGTCAGGCGTTCCTGTCGGTGCTTGGCGACCGCTTTCTCTCTTGCCAGCTTATACCAGGCAGCGAGCGCTTTTAGCTGCCCGGTCGTCAGCGACGACAAGTTGACTCGATCCGTGACGTAGGGCGGCGCCGGCGTGTCGACGGGCATTCCATCCTGGAGGCGGCCCAGCCATAGCATGTAGACGAGGAGCAAGCCGGCACTCGAAAAGGCGCCACAGGCGGCCATGGTAGTTCTAGGAACGGCGGACTTCCTTCTTGCAACGTTTGACTTCCTTATGTAAAGATAGACCTTCTTCGTGAAGCTCCGACTTCTTTTCTTTGAAAACTCTCGATTTCCTTTACTAGAACACTGCCACTGTTGGCTGGGCGATTGGCATTGATTCGCTTGGTGGTATGCAAAGCATTCGCTATGATTTCAGCACCGGAAAGAAGCACCTCCTTAGCTCTACTTGTGTGGTCGACATATCTACTAGTTGAAAGAAGGCCATTTAGGTATTCGCATGATCGTCGTCGCTTCCGAAAAAGATCTCAACCTCCCCGTTTGTCGTAGTCGTCACACTCGTCATAAAATGAGTCATAGGTGCCTACGTTGTGTCAAAGTTGCAGGAGCGGAGTTGTTCCAGTTCAAGATCACTTCTTGTAGGATTTAAGATTCAGTTAAACATAACTCAGTGCCATTTGCAGCATTCTGTGCCGTTCATACGCATAGCCAGATGGTCGCCTTCCGCAGACGTTCTGTTAGCCTACAGGTGCCTTCCATAAACCAACATTGTCCCAGCGCCAAACAACACAACTACAATAGAAGAGGGGTGGGCGGGTTGGCCACAGATAAATCGGTATTGCCACCGATGAAAAGCGCGCAGGTCACAGATGGACGTGCAACTTCACAGATGAATGTGTAAGTTCACAGATAAAGGTCCCGAACCGCACACACTGCGTACAATCACAGATGAATGTGTAACATCACAGATAAATGTGTATCGTCACAGATAAATGTGTAACATCACAGATAAGTGTGTAAGTAGCGAGGCAATGGCCATCCTACAAGTTTGGCATGTAGAAAATGCAGGGAAGGGGCACAGCCGGCCTGAGCAGGCGGTGAAGTAGATGGAGGAGTGTTTATTCCACCCACTGTTTGCACTAAAACTCGGCCGGCGTCGCGCCTGGCGGGTCGAAAACTGAGGCTTAGCGCGACCACCAACTTCAGGGCGCGCTCCGCGCGCCCCGAAATCGGTCACCGGTCGCGTTAAGCCTAAGCTTCGACCCGCCAGACAGCGACGCCGACTGACTCTTGTGCACTGTGGGCGCAGGGCGAGCCTAAGCATAGCCTGAACCGGAAGGAATATTCTGCTTTGGACTATTCGAAGGAACTGTCAACATTATTCACCCAATAAATGTGATGTGGCACATTTATCTGTGTGTTACACAATCATCTGTGATGTTACACATTCATCTGTGAAGTTACACATTCGTCTGTGAAGATCGGGTTGAGCGCGTCAGCGCTCAACCCAATTTGTTCGGCCGGAGGCCAGTGCGCCCCCGGGTACTAGGGGTTAGTACTACGTCATATAGGTAGACTTAACCGATCGGGCTGAAATTTTCACCATAGATGTTCATAGTAACAAGAAGTATTGTGCTAAAATTTCAGCCAGATCGGTTGAGTGGTTCCCGAGATATTAAACAAAAACTGTCGAAAAATTCAGCGATCATCTGATCGCAAGGTTTTCGGCCTCGTTCTCGCGAACGGTACTAGCTAGGGCAGTGGTTTATGGCGCGTTAGAACCGCCCACTTACCGCATTTATTATGTTAAAAAATCACAGAGATCAGTTAAGTATTGCGGTCGTAGGCCCCGACCAAAAAAATGGCCGAAATTTTTGGCTAAGTCCCACTCAAGACGGCCGAGCTCTGCTGGTGCATGCTGGGGCGCCAATCGAAGTGATCCACCCAAGACCACCATAGGGTGAACAAATGTGTAAAACATTTCATCTTCCTAGGTTGTGTGGTTCCTGAGATATGCATGCCCAAAGGTCGGAATCGGTATGGATCCGGGGCTCGGCTCCAGACGGCCGAGCTCTACTGGTGCACGCTGGCGCGCCAATCGAAGTGATCCACCCAAGACCACAATAGGGTGAACAAATGTGTAAAACATTTCATCTTCCTAGGTTGTGTGGTTCTTGAGATATGGATGCCCAAAAGTTGAAACCGGTACGCGCGCGGATCTCGGCTCACTTACGCCGAGCTCTAGTGGTGCAGGCTGGGGCGCCAATCAAAGTGATCCGGTCTAGACCACCATAGGGTGAATAAATGTGTAAAACATTTCATCTTCCTAGGTTGTTCGGTTCTTGAGATATGGATGCCCAAAAGTCAGAATCGGTACAGTATCACATTATGACGAAATCGTTAATTCGTATAGTCAATGTCAAAATGAACTGTAGAGTGGTGATATGTATTGGAGGTGTTGAGAGTGGACTCTAGAAGGGTGGTGGGTGACAGAATGACGTTATGACGCAATCGTAATTCGTATAGTCGTATAGCTGTCTGTGCATCCAACCTCCTGAGGCCAGATCTGTCTGTGCATCCAATCTTTTGTGGCCAGACCTGTCTGTGCATCCAACCTCCTGTGGCCAGACCTGTCTGTGCATCCAACCTCCTGTGGCCAGACCTGTCTGTGCATCCAACCTCCGGTGGCCAGACCTGTCTGTGCATCCAACCTCCGGTGGCCAGACCTGTCTGTGCATCCAACCTCCTGAGGCGAGACCTGTCTGTGCATCCAACCTCCTGTGGCCAGACCTGTCCGTGCGTGCATCCAACCTCCTGTGGCCAGACATGTCTGTGTGCATCAAACCTCCTGTGGCCAGACCTGTCCGTGTCCCCACACCTACAACAGCAATCCTTTCAAAGCAGACCTGTCTATGTCACCTTTCAGCAAACCTGCTCTATGCCCCCCCCCCCCCCCCCCCCTGAAGGTGTCCACTCTGTGGACATGGACAGGGTGTGTATTTCAGGAAAGTTCCCCCCTGCTGGGGGGGGGGGGGGTAAGGACAGGTGAATTTGTTCGTCCTTATGAAGACTGATGATGAACAGGCTGTGTATCTCAGATGATTTCGGGCCCTCTACTACACGAACAAATTCAGCGTGCTCTGTATATGGGTGCCCAACTCTCACTAAATTATGAGTCTCTGTGTTTGTCGTTTGCGTACTTACTGCAAAACGCTTACCCAGCATTAGCGCAGAATGTGCATGTACCAACATTAATATCTCCAGAAACTCTGTTAGCAGGTGAAGCCATCTACTTGCGTGCATGGCTGAGCAGTCAAAGTGGGAGTTAGCCATGGGGTCCATCACCCTTGCGTACGTTGCGCTGAGTGCGGACATTGTGTTGTGTGAGATGCGGTGGCAGGCACTGAAGCCACACACGCGTGTTGATAGTGGTAAAGTGCGTTTGCCGCATGTACAGTCCCGGTCAGAAGTCGGGCCTCATCTCGCGTTACGACGCGTCGCGCGTAGTCGCGCGTCGGGCCCATGTTATAGCATAGGCGCTGAGATCAGATATCGATTTTTATCCATTCCTCCCTCCCGCTAAAGCGCCGGACGCGCGACTACGCGCAACGCGAGATATGAGGCCCGACTTCTGACCGGGACTGTACGTTGTGCGTACGTGATAAGCTCCGTGCGCGTGAACAGAGCACGCTGAATTTGTTCGTGTAGTAGAGGGCCCGAAATCATCTGAGATACACAGCCTGTTCATCATCAGTCTTCATAAGGACGAACAAATTCACCTGTCCTTACCCCCCCAGCAGGGGGGAACTTTCCTGAAATACACATTCATCTGTGATGTTACACATTTATCTGTGCAAAACACCCACAGCCTCGGCCGTTAAAAGTCATCTGTGAAGATACCCATTTATCTGTGGGCATACCGCTTTATCTGTGCCCAATCATTTTCCCCATAGAAGAGCTAAGGACAACGACAACCAAACAACACAACGCAAACTACCTAGCACTCACAGGGGAATACTCGCGCTTTGCCTGGAATCCGAGGGAGACAGCCGAAGACCAAGTCAGACGAAACCGAAGCGTGTTGGAGGGGTTCCGGGCCGACATCGATCGACACTGTGTCCCCATATGTAGCTACCGTATACGCCCTCTTTTGAACATATATACGACCGTAGTTTGCGATTCTCCCCCGTTCTTTCCTTTTGAACGTTTGAATTGTTTCTATCGCACAGCAGGCAAATTGTGATCTACTGTGTGTCGCTATTGTGTCGGCCGGGTCTATAAAAGCCGCCGGCCGACTGCCATTCGGTGTTCCGTTCCGTTCCCTGTCTCTCCCGTGTGGCTAAAGTGCTGCCAGTTTGTTTATCGGCCTAAACGCTTGTCTCCCGGCCAGCCAACCGGCGCCCAGGGAAGAAAGCCTGAAGCCACTGAGATGGTCAGAGAGGCCAGTGTTCAGCGGAGGCGGCCCGTTCGGTGGATTTGGAGAGGCGCACAGGGGACTCGCCTGAAGCCTCTCAGGCGCCACAACTGCAAGAAGCCGACCGAACGACGATGCAACATCGCGGCGAGAGCAGCGACCGCACCGAGACGGTGCTTTGCTGAGGGGGCGGAAAGGGGGCGCTGCGCTCCTTCCTCTCCGACTACCTTCCCCCTGCCATCTTTTGGCTTTCTTTTGCTTTTCGCCATGCGTCCCGCGTCCCCGCGTGCAACCGTTTCCCGTGCAACCCTTCGTGTTTTCTTTGCGCCAGTCTACTGTTCACTCAACGCCAACGCAGCAGACGAAGGTGATTCAGCCGGCGGAAGGCGAACATGCGCTCATGTGGCTGCAGAACTGTTTGACGGCCGTGCCTCGCTGCGCGCAGAACTACCGTACTACCGATGCAAAGACACCAACTGTACCAGCTGCGCGGCAACTACTACTCTGCTGCCACCACATACGACCGTTTCCCTATCATCCGCACTGCAGCCGCCTGCGTCACAGCGGCAATCCGTTCCACCGACGCGCTTCTTGTTCGCTTCGTTGCGGGTTGAGCTCGTTGCTCCTCCATCGAGTGCGAACCGCCGTCGCCTTCGGAACGGCAGCAGCAGCAGCAATCGGAAGGCGCGCTGCCGCCGCCGACCAAGAACCACGCCGCCGACGAGAACGCGCGTCCGACCATCACCTTCTACTACGCCGTCGACCATACCGTCGGTTCAGCTGCCCATGCTGCTCCGATCGCGAACCATGCTCCGAACGCGAACCATGCAATGCCACCGCCGCCGGCAATGCCACCCAGCACGCGCGCGGCAGCGCGAGGTCGACGACGGCGACTTCTCCACCGGCCGACCAACTTCCAACTTCGCCGTCGACCGCTGCCAGCGCTTCTGTCTCCCCGCTGTCCCTTTCATTCTGGCCAGCGTTCATGCTGCTGTCCCGAAGCCGCACGCACCGTCAACGCTATCAGCGCAGCGACCAGAGGACACAGCGCGTGTTTCTGGGCTTGTTCAATTTTGTCTGCTTCCAGTTTCCCCCACCGACTCCCCAGAAGAGGCCGACAACTCCCCCGTCGGCTGGACAACCGCCATCACCAGCTTCCCCATCGGCCACCGCCATCACCAGCTTCCTCATCGGCCACCGCCATCACCAGCTCCCCTACCGGCCATCGCCGACTTCTCTTCTGCCGACCGCTACAAGCTCGGGGTCCGAGCTCAAGGAGGGAGGGAGAAGATGTTGGAGGGGTTCCGGGCCGACATCGATCGACACTGTGTCCCCATATGTAGCTACCGTATACGCCCTCTTTTGAACATATATACGACCGTAGTTTGTGATTCTCCCCCGTTCTTTCCTTTTGAACGTTTGTTCTATCGCACAGCAGGCAAATTGTGATCTACTGTGTGTCGCTATTGTGTCGGCCGGGTCTATAAAAGCCGCCGGCCGACTGCCATTCGGTGTTCCGTTCCGTTCCCTGTCTCTCCCGTGTGGCTAAAGTGCTGCCAGTTTTGCTTTCTTGCCCTTATTGTATTTCTTCTCGCCATCGCGTACGCCGTTAGCTGTGCATCGTGTGGACTGGCCCGGAACCCTCCCACCAAGCGCAAGCTACTGGAAAGGCGAAAGCCGTTAGAGGCACGGAGGAAGCGCTTCTGCAGAAGCCGGAGAAGACCAAGACGGATGTGGAGGAACAGCTGACAGATCAAGCGCGTGCGGCTCAACAAGTCACGGAAGCCAAGAAGGCGGAGGAGTCGACCGATCTCTGCAACGACTTTCCTCCAGGTACCCTCGATCTGACGACCGGCCGACGGAGGTCGAAAACGTTCCCAGGAACGGGGCCCTACCGGGTGTCCCAAAAGTCCAGCCCCCCCCATCCACAGCACGCTGTATAAAGGCTAGCGAAGTCATACTTGCACACATGGTAGCCTATTATGTTTGCAACTCGGATGCAAAAATTCAGCAGTCTAACTCAACTCATGCGCAAATGCGGGCACAAAACGTAAAATCGGTCGCCGATGCTCCTTCTCCTGCTGGAGGCCATCTCCATGGAGAAGAAGACCGTCGCCAGCAGAACCAAGACAGGCAGACAGAATATGACGGTCCACTGCGGGGTAATGGCGAAAGCTACGAAAGTCATTCTTGCGTCATTTTGAAGCTCATTATGTTCTCTTTGAAATGACATCTTGCCAGCTGCAAAATGTCGCCCCATTCGCGAGCTGTTGCCAACCAAAGGCGACGCGATCGTTGAATTTGAGTAATTTAACATTTTGCGCCCGCATTTGCGCATGGGTTGAGATAGAGTGTTGAATTTTTGCATCCGAGTTGCAAACATAATAGGCTACCATGTGTGCAAGTATGACTTCGCTAGCCTTTATACAGCGTGCTGTGGATGGGGGGGCTGGACTTTTGGGACACCCGGTACAGAGGGGCCAGAAACTGAAGGCTAGCATGCGTAAGAAGTGTCGCTACTACTCCTTTCACAGTTCAGCTGGCACTGCTGCCTTGCGTCTGCAACTACTTCCTCTGCCGCTGGAGATATGTAGCCGAAGCGTCTCCTATTTGCTCACTCTGCGTGACGAAGCGCTGCATCTTGCGCGATCGTGACGTGTGATAGATTGCGTGATTTCCCTCTGAATCGCTCTTGCACTCGCGTGAGGCGTGTCTCGCATCTCTGTGCGTTCTATTTAGTTTCTTGAAAGACGGATGGTCGAGGTTTGGATTGTGCTTGGTGTATCCGCCAATCTTATACGACCTTAAACGCTAGATTCTCTGTCTGCTTTGTGAGAGAAATTTTTGACGCAGATTTGCTTTCAATGGAAAACTGCACGACTGATTGCGAATTACGTCGCCCATGGCCGAATGACGAACGAAACGTTGAATGTGGACGCTTCACTGCGGTATATGCAATCTGTAAATGCAACCGGTACATATTTTGCGCATGATCGACTGGGTAACGGGACCGGCGGGTGGCACCGCCTTTCAGCAAGAACTTTGGCTGCCAGTTTGGCTCGATTGTGGAAATAAGAAGTGGCTTGGCGCCGTCGTTCGCGTCGGTGGAAGTTGTGAGTGTATAATTGTCGTCCGCTCACGCCTGGACAGTTGTCCTTTGAGGCTGATCAGTATTAGGATTCTATCTAGTCATCTGTTGAGGGGGAAAGTAATTAGTAGCGCTGTTGTTGGTGTCGGCGGACTACGGCTAACCAAGCCCTCTGGTTGAATAAGCTAGCAAACATGAGAGTGTCGTCATAAAATCGCACCTGACGGCAAGAACAGTCGAATACGGTATGTGTTGCACTGACGGTCTGCAATGTATTGTTGGCATAGAACTCCAGCGGTGACGTGCGGGAGTAAGTGAGTAGCGATAGCGACTAATTTTGGAAAGGTTTTGAAAGTGGTCGTGTAGCTTTGCGCAAAGGACGGCAAACACAACTGAAGCTTAGATGATGGAAGGGAGCGCGGAGGCACAGCTGCAACAGCAGAGGACGACCGAGGAGCAGCTCAGTGCCAATGGGATCAGAAGCACCCAGGAACTGGTGGGCGTTTAGAACGACAGATGGTTTCATTTCTGTTGTCGCTCTCTTGCTCTGTAGAGGGCGGTTGTAACCCACCTTCTTTGTTGGCAGGTGGAGAGATTGGCAGAGCTCAAGGCCAAGAACGCCGCACTTGAAAGTGAATGCTCGAAAGCCAAAGTATGTCAGTGTGTCATCGACTTCGCACTCTTGTCACGCTTGTCAAGTGATCTTCAATCTCTCTGTCTGATTGATTCATTGGCAGGAGCTGGAGAAGCGAAACGAAGAGCTCCAGCGGGAGAACCTGCAACTGGTCAGTGGAGCTTTTGTCTGTCTGCGATTTGGCGCATAGTGTATTGTTTATCTCCATCGTTCAGAAGTCGAAACAGATGGAGCAAGGGGCGTCCACTCGTCTGGCGACCACTGGGACTGCTGCCAAGGAGCGAGCTGCAGCTGTGGTGGAGAAGGTGACAGACAACTGCTCCACTGATGCTGCAGCTTCACACTATCTTTCTCTCATCCATCGTGTCGCTGTCCTACCGTAGGCCAAAGCGCCACAGGGCCAGGGCGGCGTCCAGCGACAGCCCAATGGACGAGTGCCGATTCCAGTCGTGGCAGCTCCAGGTATCACAAGACTCAACGTTGTCAGTCAGTGGATTGTCAGCTGATGCACTGTCACTGACTCTGACCGTTCTCCCATTGGCAGTGCGCGCGGAACGGGCAGCGAAGGCAGCTGCCAACGCTCAGGTGCGTCGTCTGGCCAGAGAGGAGGCCGCCGCTCAGATTGTGGACAGAAGACGGCAGGCTGCCCATCCGAATCGTCGCAACAGGCCGCCGACAACGGAAGTGCTGCAGAGGCAGCAGACAGAGGAGACAGAAGAGGGTGAAGCTTCTTGTTGTCAGATTGGCTCTTCCTTTGCCACACAGTTGAGACACTCACTGCGAGCCATCGCTGACAACCGTGGACGCTTCAGGCATCTTCCAGTGCCAGGACTGTCCCAGAGTGTTCAAGTTCGCGGAGTTCCTGGCCCGCCATCGCCAGCAGCAACACAACCAGAGAAAGCGCTTCCCCTGCGGCTGGAAAGGCTGTCAGTACGTGGCGACCCAGAGGTCCCACCTCCTGACGCACATCATGGCCGTTCACACTCCGGAGGAGAAGCAGCACCAATGCGGAGTGTGCCACAAGCGCTTCGTGTCGGCATGGAAGCTGAAAGAGCACGAGAGCGTCCACACTGGCGACAGACCCTATTCCTGTACTTGGCCGGGTTGCAACACGAGCTTCAGGTCGAGCCACAAGAAAAACCGTCACGTGTTGGCGGTACACAAGAAGAAGCGCGCCCAGCAGTGTTCTCACTGCGCATTTTCGAGCGCCTGGTTGTATAGTTTGAAGCGCCACATAGCCAAGTACCATAGCAATATCTGAATTGTGGTTGTGGGCTTCAGTTTGCCTTGCTCGTTTGTTGCTTTGGCTTTCTTTTGGTTCGCTTACTGCCTGAGGTCTGCGGGGGTTTAGGCGAATTGGTAAATGCTAGAGTGTTGTAGTGTTTTGTGTTTGGGCTACGACCAGTCCATTAATGCGCTAGTCTGGTGCTGCGTTAGGTTTCCCTAGTACAGTAGGTAGGTAGATGTGCGCGGTAGGCATGCGCATTTAGTATCAGAGCAAATGCCACAGTAGTGAGCAGTTGAGTTGTTGTTTTCGGTTGAGGATCGGCGATCTGACAGGCGAACCGCGAATATTGCTATCTATTGGGTAGTGAGTTGCTTGTTGAAGTCTGATTTTTGGTTGCTGGGTTGTTTCTTGTTAGCGCTTGGTTTCAGTTCCTCTGTCGGCTGTCGTCCCTTTTATTTGTCGTGTTAAGTTGAGTTGTGTTGAGAGGGCTGACTAAATGAGGGTCTACATATGTACAACAATCAACGTCACAACACGCAAGCAGAGAGAATGAGACACCATAAACTTGGACGGTCTCAAGAGGGAGAGAGATGTAGGCTTCTAGATCAGAACAGACAAGCACAACGTCTGTCGCAGAAGACAAACGGACGGACAAAACTGCCTAAGCAGCAGATCCAACGCAGGTATCGTTATAGAAAGAGGGGGGAGAGGGCTGACTAAATGAGGGTCTACATATGTACAACAATCAACGTCACAACACGCAAGCAGAGAGAATGAGACACCATAAACTTGGACGGTCTCAAGAGGGAGAGAGATGTAGGCTTCTAGATCAGAACAGACAAGCACAACGTCTGTCGCAGAAGACAAACGGACGGACAAAACTGCCTAAGCAGCAGATCCAACGCAGGTATCATTATAGAAAGAGGGGGGAGAGGGCTGACTAAATGAGGGTCTACATTACATATGTACAACAATCAACGTCACAACACGCAAGCAGAGAGAATGAGACACCATAAACTTGGACGGTCTCAAGAGGGAGAGAGATGTAGGCTTCTAGATCAGAACAGACAAGCACAACGTCTGTCGCAGAAGACAAACGGACGGACAAAACTGCCTAAGCAGCAGATCCAACGCAGGTATTATTATAGAAAGAGGGGGAGAGGGCTGACTAAATGAGGGTCTACATATGTACAACAATCAACGTCACAACACGCAAGCAGAGAGAATGAGACACCATAAACTTGGACGGTCTCAAGAGGGAGAGAGAGTAGGCTTCTAGATCAGAACAGACAAGCACAACGTCTGTCGCAGAAGACAAACGGACGGACAAAACTGCCTAAGCAGCAGATCCAACGCAGGTATCATTATAGAAAGAGGGGGGAGAGGGCTGACTGAATGAGGGTCTACATATGTACAACAATCAACGTCACAACACGCAAGCAGAGAGAATGAGACACCATAAACTTGGACGGTCTCAAGAGGGAGAGAGATGTAGGCTTCTAGATCAGAACAGACAAGCACAACGTCTGTCGCAGAAGACAAACGGACGGACAAAACTGCCTAAGCAGCAGATCCAACGCAGGTATTATTATAGAAAGAGGGGGAGAGGGCTGACTAAATGAGGGTCTACATATGTACAACAATCAACGTCACAACACGCAAGCAGAGAGAATGAGACACCATAAACTTGGACGGTCTCAAGAGGGAGAGAGATGTAGGCTTCTAGATCAGAACAGACAAGCACAACGTCTGTCGCAGAAGACAAACGGACGGACAAAACTGCCTAAGCAGCAGATCCAACGCAGGTATCATTATAGAAAGAGGGGGGAGAGGGCTGACTAAATGAGGGTCTACATTACATATGTACAACAATCAACGTCACAACACGCAAGCAGAGAGAATGAGACACCATAAACTTGGACGGTCTCAAGAGGGAGAGAGATGTAGGCTTCTAGATCAGAACAGACAAGCACAACGTCTGTCGCAGAAGACAAACGGACGGACTAAACTGCCTAAGCAGCAGATCCAACGCAGGTATCATTATAGAAAGAGGGGGGAGAGGGCTGACTAAATGAGGGTCTACATATGTACAACAATCAACGTCACAACACGCAAGCAGAGAGAATGAGACACCATAAACTTGGACGGTCTCAAGAGGGAGAGAGATGTAGGCTTCTAGATCAGAACAGACAAGCACAACGTCTGTCGCAGAAGACAAACGGACGGACAAAACTGCCTAAGCAGCAGATCCAACGCAGGTATCGTTATAGAAAGAGGGGGGAGAGGGCTGACTAAATGAGGGTCTACATATGTACAACAATCAACGTCACAACACGCAAGCAGAGAGAATGAGACACCATAAACTTGGACGGTCTCAAGAGGGAGAGAGATGTAGGCTTCTAGATCAGAACAGACAAGCACAACGTCTGTCGCAGAAGACAAACGGACGGACAAAACTGCCTAAGCAGCAGATCCAACGCAGGTATCATTATAGAAAGAGGGGGGAGAGGGCTGACTAAATGAGGGTCTACATATGTACAACAATCAACGTCACAACACGCAAGCAGAGAGAATGAGACACCATAAACTTGGACGGTCTCAAGAGGGAGAGAGATGTAGGCTTCTAGATCAGAACAGACAAGCACAACGTCTGTCGCAGAAGACAAACGGACGGACAAAACTGCCTAAGCAGCAGATCCAACGCAGGTATCGTTATAGAAAGAGGGGGGAGAGGGCTGACTAAATGAGGGTCTACATATGTACAACAATCAACGTCACAACACGCAAGCAGAGAGAATGAGACACCATAAACTTGGACGGTCTCAAGAGGGAGAGAGATGTAGGCTTCTAGATCAGAACAGACAAGCACAACGTCTGTCAAAGAAGACAAACGGACGGACAAAACTGCCTAAGCAGCAGATCCAACGCAGGTATCATTATAGAAAGAGGGGGGAGAGGGCTGACTAAATGAGGGTCTACATATGTACAACAATCAACGTCACAACACGCAAGCAGAGAGAATGAGACACCATAAACTTGGACGGTCTCAAGAGGGAGAGAGATGTAGGCTTCTAGATCAGAACAGACAAGCACAACGCCTGTCGCAGAAGACAAACGGACGGACAAAACTGCCTAAGCAGCAGATCCAACGCAGGTATCGTTATAGAAAGAGGGGGGAGAGGGCTGACTAAATGAGGGTCTACATATGTACAACAATCAACGTCACAACACGCAAGCAGAGAGAATGAGACACCATAAACTTGGACGGTCTCAAGAGGGAGAGAGATGTAGGCTTCTAGATCAGAACAGACAAGCACAACGTCTGTCGCAGAAGACAAACGGACGGACAAAACTGCCTAAGCAGCAGATCCAACGCAGGTATCATTATAGAAAGAGGGGGGGAGAGGGCTGACTAAATGAGGGTCTACATATGTACAACAATCAACGTCACAACACGCAAGCAGAGAGAATGAGACACCATAAACTTGGACGGTCTCAAGAGGGAGAGAGATGTAGGCTTCTAGATCAGAACAGACAAGCACAACGTCTGTCGCAGAAGACAAACGGACGGACAAAACTGCCTAAGCAGCAGATCCAACGCAGGTATCGTTATAGAAAGAGGGGGGAGAGGGCTGACTAAATGAGGGTCTACATATGTACAACAATCAACGTCACAACACGCAAGCAGAGAGAATGAGACACCATAAACTTGGACGGTCTCAAGAGGGAGAGAGATGTAGGCTTCTAGATCAGAACAGACAAGCACAACGTCTGTCGCAGAAGACAAACGGACGGACAAAACTGCCTAAGCAGCAGATCCAACCATTATAGAAAGAGGGGGGAGAGGGCTGACTAAATGAGGGTCTACATATGTACAACAATCAACGTCACAACACGCAAGCAGAGAGAATGAGACACCATAAACTTGGACGGTCTCAAGAGGGAGAGAGATGTAGGCTTCTAGATCAGAACAGACAAGCACAACGCCTGTCGCAGAAGACAAACGGACGGACAAAACTGCCTAAGCAGCAGATCCAACGCAGGTATCATTATAGAAAGAGGGGGGAGAGGGCTGACTAAATGAGGGTCTACATATGTAGAACAATCAACGTCACAACACGCAAGCAGAGAGAATGAGACACCATAAACTTGGACGGTCTCAAGAGGGAGAGAGATGTAGGCTTCTAGATCAGAACAGACAAGCACAACGTCTGTCGCAGAAGACAAACGGACGGACAAAACTGCCTAAGCAGCAGATCCAACGCAGGTATCATTATAGAAAGAGGGGGGAGAGGGCTGACTAAATGAGGGTCTACATATGTAGAACAATCAACGTCACAACACGCAAGCAGAGAGAATGAGACACCATAAACTTGGACGGTCTAAAGAGGGAGAGAGATGTAGGCTTCTAGATCAGAACAGACAAGCACAACGTCTGTCGCAGAGACAAACGGACGGACAAAACTGCCTAAGCAGCAGATCCAACGCAGGTATCATTATAGAAAGAGGGGGGAGAGGGCTGACTAAATGAGGGTCTACATATGTACAACAATCAACGTCACAACACGCAAGCAGAGAGAATGAGACACCATAAACTTGGACGGTCTCAAGAGGGAGAGAGATGTAGGCTTCTAGATCAGAACAGACAAGCACAACGTCTGTCGCAGAAGACAAACGGACGGACAAAACTGCCTAAGCAGCAGATCCAACGCAGGTATCATTATAGAAAGAGGGGGGAGAGGGCTGACTAAATGAGGGTCTACATATGTACAACAATCAACGTCACAACACGCAAGCAGAGAGAATGAGACACCATAAACTCGGACGGTCTCAAGAGGGAGAGAGATGTAGGCTTCTAGATCAGAACA
>JASAMZ010005944.1:0-15757 GCA_030248115.1 Linhomoeus sp. GSCO2_2 | reverse complement strand
GCCAATGGGATACAGGTGTGTGATAAGAATATCAATAAAGTCCAGAATTTGAAGCCGCCCAGAGATCGCCAACAGCTCCAGCAAGTCTTGGGACTAGTTAATTTCTTCCGCCACTTCGTCAAGGGCTTGTCATTGGTGGCTTTGCCGTTGACCGATCTTCTTCGGAAAGATTGTACTTGGCAGTGGACGGAGAATGAGCAGGGGGGGGGTTTGTGGTTGCTCGGTGGTGAGTTGCGTTTTGTAGTAGGGCGGGGGGGGGGTGGGGGGGGTTGTGTGGAGAGAAGGAGAGGGGGGGGAGGAGCAGCGGGGTGGTTGCGTAGAGGGCCCGGGTGCAGAGAGTGAATACGGTGCTACTAGATTGGAAGCGATGGCCTTACTGTGGGCCGTTCGTCACTTCCGATATTACATAGATGGCCGGTCTACGGGGGGGATACGGATTGTCAGGCACTGATCCCTATGGTGCACTCTCCTAAGAGTTCGCAGCATATCCATAAGGAGGCAGTCCTCTTGCAAGAGTATGACATCCAGTTGAAGCATAAGTCGGCCACTGAAAATGCCGCAGCTGACGCTCTGTCGAGACTTGTTCCTTTGATGGATTATAGTGGAGACGAGGAAGTCGAGTTTGCGGATTTCGCCGTTGAGGCGGCTGCGTATCGTACACACGTCTTCTCGCCCTTTTGTCACGAACTGTTATCGTTGACGCCTGAGCAGTTTCGTCAGGAACAACTAGATGACACTGAGACGGGACGGCTGATACAGTTCCTCGAGTCTGATAGGGTGCCAGAAGATAGGGCCGCCCAGCGAGCTCTCTTAGTAGCAGTGCCCAAGTTTGTGATGATGGGGTCGTTGCTGTGTCGTCGGTTGGGTCCTCGAATCGTGCCGGTGGTCCCCTTTGGCTTGAGGTTGTTGCTTCTGAAAGCGGTGCACAAGTTCCATGGTCACTTTCATGGGGAACGGATTTTCTCACTGCTGAAAGATCGGGTCTGGTGGCCGGGAATTCGGGCCGATTGCATTGCCTTTGGGTACATGTGCCACGAATGCAATCTTTACAACGACGCCCCAAAGATCGAGCCTCCGTTGCGACCGATTGACGTCTACCGACCGTTTGATCGAGTTGAATTGGATGTGGCTCATCTGCCCAAGTCCAAGAACGGATTTACCTGTGTGCTGGTATTCATGGACTCTTTCACGAGGTGGCCGGAAGTGCGGGCTTTCAAGAAGGAGCCAACTGGCAAGGACGTGTGTAGAGCTCTGGCTGAGTTGGTCGTTGCTAGGCACGGGTTCCCAGCGTTGTTCCATTCAGATAGAGCTAAGAATCTTCTGGAGGGTCGTGACGTTCAGGGGTATTGTCAGCAACACAACATTGTTACGACGACTTCTTTGTCTTACGTCGCGAGGTCTCAGGGTGGCGTGGAGCGTGTGCAAAAGACGCTGGAGCGCATCCTGCTCAAGTGGCATAATGAGTATAAAGCGTCTTTTGGCTGGGACGAGCTGTTGCCCGCGGCTTTGTTGGCATATAGAACGGCGGTCCATAGGTCTACAAAGTTCTCGCCTTACTTCTTGATGTACGGCAGAGACTGCGCGACGCCCTTGAACCTTTTCCCTTTGCCGGTGTTCGATCCTGAGCAGTTCAGTGAGGACGACTACGATGAGTACGCTGAGGCGCTCGTTGAGAGGTTGATCCAGTCTTGGAGCTCGGCGCGGGAGAATAGTCGAAGGATGCAGCGGTATAACCAGGGTCATTTCTCGGCTCGGCGGTGCCGCATGCCCCGGATCAACGTTAGCGACTTCGTTTATTTGTTCCACCCATCAGTCGGCAAGAATTGCGGATTGCCTCAGAGATCGGGACCGTATAAGGTGGTCGAGTTGACGACGACCGGTGCCATCATTGTACCGTTGCATAACTGTCCGAACGACTACGATGATACGAGTGAGGATGAGTGCATTCGGTGCAGAGAGCGCTATTTGGTGAGCTTGCATCGGTTGAAGTTGTGCAGTCAACCGAGACGTGGCATGCCGATGCCGGAATTCAAACGGAGCCACGTGGCGGAAGGTGATGGTATGGGAATGATGGATTCCAATCATTCCCAATGGGCCTATATGAGCCGAGAGAATTGGGAGGAGGATTACCGTCAAACTTCTGCTCTTTGCTCTTTGAATTTTTCTTTCTTGTTTGCAAACGAAGAAAGAAGAGGTGCTCCGGACATGTCGGCTGCTTCCGCTCCGCCCAAGCTGCCTACCGCCCCGGTGCCGGCCGACTACAGGGACAAGACATCGGCGGAGGAGGTGACGCGCTCGGCCACGAAAGAAGATACCACCAGTGGCGGGTCGATGGCCAACAGCTCGACGGGCAAGCGGCGCAACCTGTGGTGGCAGCGAGGAGGTGGACGCGGCGCCAAGCGAGGGCGATGGGCCAACACGAACATCTCCAGGGAGGCGCTGCTGGCTCGTACGGGCCCCGTCAAGACGGCCTACCAAGAGAGGGTCCACAAGGCGCTGAACCTGCTGGCGGAAAAGGAGAAGAGGGAGGCGTCTGTGTCGAAGGCGGTGCTGGCGTCGGCGGGAGGAGCGTCCTCGAGCGGGGGGTCTGGAACGGCCAAGAAACGACGTCAGCGACGCAACAGGGCTCGCAGGGCGAAGAAGGCGGCTGTGAAGACGATCCAAGGTTCCGCCGCCGCTGCCGATGGTGTCAAGGGCTTCAACTGTCCCGACAAGAGCCTTCCCGACACCGACTCCTCTGCCAAGGTCGACGACTGCCCCAAGAACGAGCCCGAGGGCAACAACGGCAACTCCCAGCTGGTCAAGGACGGCGACTCCTTCATCCCTTAGAAGATCCCCATTCCCCGATCAGTGATCAGCGACCCAGTGATCTCTCCGAGACCTCCACTGTTCGGGATTTTCCCCAGTACCTCTCGCGTCTTCGTGTTCTCCTACTGCCGGTTCGCTGCTGTGCCCGGCCCTTTCTGCCCCTGTGTGAGTGGGCGAAGAAGTGTTGAGTTTGGGAGAGAGAGTTGTACATGGGAACCTGCACTTGAAGGATCAGAGAGAAACTCGCGGTCAGAGATGAAAGGGGTGATGGTGGAGTTCTTCGCGTTTTCCTCTTGGCCAATGGTCACGGCTGAGTTCGGAGTACTTGATTGGACTAGAACTTGACGCTTTCTTCTTGAAAGAGAGGGGAGAGGAAGAGATGACAAGCATAAGAACAGAAGGGCCGATGGGCCGAGGAAGCGATTATACTGGCGCGTGGTGTACGCTCATAGTGTACCTGAGGCGATAGGCGGAGTTGACACGCCTGACACTTGGGTTACTGTAGGTGTGGTCGTCACGTTTGTGTCTAATATTTTCTCGTGTGGGGTTTTAAGGTTTCGTCAACTGGTCGGTCAAGTCATCTGGTCGCCCGGTTCGTTCGAGTTCGTTCAAGCCTTCTGGTCGTTCAAGGTCGCCCAGTTCTACGCGTTCGAGGAACTCAGTGATCGTGATCAGTGACATACGATCATAGGTTCTAGGCATTTGCGACACGGCCCTTTTGTCTGAATGGGGCGTGTAAGCATGGCACCATTAGGGATGCCATGCATAAGTGCATACTTCACATTCCGCGGGCGCGGTATAAGTAGTTCGCCGTTTATTAGCCTGTTAGCTTCTTAGCTGTGGTTGGAAATAAACTGACTATAGCTTTGACGGGCGCTTAGTTGCGAGGTCTTGAGTGCATTCAGGGATTGAATGACCTTACACTCTTAGAGGTGTTGCAACAAGTACTTGTTCCAGGATTACGGTATCTACGTGGGGGTTGGACTACCTGGTCGTCGCGTTCGGTGGCCTTGTAGTTAGCTGACCTGGTCGTCGCGTTCGGTGGCCTTGTCAGCACGCAGGTTAGTGGATTACGGTATCCTGGGTGGTCGTAGGAGTTGGTAGCAGGAAGTACTAGGGACCGGGCTTGGCCGCCAACTTGGCCTCCTACAATAGGGTGGGGCATTCTGATCATTCCCAAGTGGTCCATAAGGAGATGGTGGATAGAGAGACAGGGTACAGTTCGTTGTCTCGAGTTCTCTTCACTTCTCTTTTGAACCTTTTGCCTACCCAACTGCCTACGAAGAAAGAAGCTCAAGGAGAGGAAGAAGAAGCAGTCGGCAGGAGGTCAAGTCGTCAGTGCGCGTTGGCCGACATGGACGGCGTTCGAGGCAAGAGGGACAAGGTGCTCGCTGTGAACACCAGTGGAGATGATAGCGTGGTGGTGGGAGTCGACGACGGCAAGAACAGTGCGAGCTCGAGCAGCGGTTCTGGTTCCAAAAAGAAGGAAGACCACCACGGCTATCACACGCATCCCATGTCCGCCCTGACGGCCAACTCCAACGCGCTGGCTCCCGATCCCAAGTCGCCTATATCGTCGGCCGTTGCCTCTACGCCAGCGGCTCCACCAGAGTACTGCGACGGCCTCTTCGTCCTACAGGGCTACGTCCTCCCGCACATCCCCTGCGACCCTTCGACTAAGCTTCTGGTGAAGGACTCCCAGTTGGGAAGAAAGGGGCCGCGTCGCCACGGGAAAAGCGGTCGCATGTGGGGGCGCGTTGGCCCGCCAGTCACTCTTCGTCCGAAGGTCGACCACCTCGATCGCGCCCGTCAGATCCTAGAGAAGAGAGCCCAAGCGAAGACCGCGACCGCTGCTGCCGAAGCGTCTGCTCAAGGGGAGGTCGACAAGTCGCTGGTGCTGCCGACCCAGGGAGCGAGCGGAACGAGCAAGAAGAAGAAGAAGAACAAGAGTCAGCGAGCCGTTGAGAAACAGAAGGAGCGTCGTCGCCGATACCGTCAGAAGATTCGTCAGGGCAAGCAAGCCAGTATCAAGGGTGGGATGATGGCGAGCAAGGAGGTCGCGGTCGACGCCCAGCCGTGCGGGGTCAGCTCCCAACAAGTCGAGTCGAGCGAAGGGGACGACATCGGCGCGGAGGAGCAAGAGTCGCCGTCGCCCCACAACATCTTCAAGGCTATCGCCCAGTCGACTGCTGTGCCCACCCGAGACTACAACAGCGAAGACGAAGACGATGACGACGACGACGACGACGAGATCGACATCACCTCGTGGTTAGGCTACGCCCCGTCCCCGAGTGCTGACATTCTGTTGGTGACGACTCCAGTGGAACCTGCGGAGGTGGACCCAGCGCAAGACTACCCGTGGAAAATGCCTAGGATCGAGGGTGCTGACGACGATGCGGAGTACAACTACGATCCGGCGCGCGGACTCTACCGATGCAGCGACAACGACATCCACTTCGGCGGTGGCGACGACAACCACTGCGACGTTGACGGCGACGTCCACTACGAAGGCTACGATAGTGCCCCGGACTGGCTGTGATCTGTGATGCCCAGTGATCTCGAGTGATTTCTTCCACTGCCCTGTTCCTTCACTCTACGCGCGGTGCTGGCCTTCCCTTCACTGTACCCTTTCCTGCGCATGTCTCGCCAGCTTTTCCTGTTTCGAAAACTTCTTTTGATTCGAGGGAGAGAGGAAGGTGACAGGCACGGAGAAGGATGGCGTTAGAGAGGGAGAGGGATCAGGTGTGTTGTGAAGGAAGAGGAGGGTAGGTTGCGCGCGTTGCACGTTCGGTAGCGTCAAGGTGATGGGCGGAGTTTGATGCGCTTGTCCTTTGGTCACTGGAGGTGTTGCTGTCGCGTTTGTGGCTAATACTTCTCGTGTGGGGTTTAAGGTTTCGTCAGCTGGTCGGTTAGGTGGTTCGTTCCAGGTCGATCAAGTTTCTAGGTCGTTCGAGATCGTCCAGTTCGCTCAAGTTCGAGCAAGACATCTGGCCGCTCAAGTTCGCCCAGTTCTACGCGTTCGAGGAAATCAGTGATCGTGATCAGTGATACATGATCGTAGGTTCTAAGCATTAGCGTCACGGCTCATTTGTTTGAATGGGGCGTGTAAGCATGGCACCATTAGGATGCCATGCGTAGGTGCATACTTCACATTCCATAGGCTCAGTATAAGTAGTCTGCCGTTTGTTAGCCAGTTAGCTTATTCTTAGCTGTGGTCAGGAATAAACACCCATTCGGACTACTGCTTGGAACAGCGCCTATCCGTGAGTCTCTTGACTGTTCTTATACTTGATAGAGCTTACTGGGGTCCGACACGTGTAGGGGTTGATGCATGGCACATTAGTCTACGGCCTGAGCCCGCATTAATCCTAGTGGTGTAGTTGGGAAGTCTATCGCGTACCAAACGCGTCCCGGGCTTGGCCGTCAACGGGCCTGACTACATAGTCAACTGACCTTCGCAATCTGGAAGGCGTCGTCGACGTCCACCAAAGACACTGTAGGGACAAAGGCGAATTTCCCATCCAACAAAGGCGACACGACCCTTGCTGCGTGACTGGCGACCGCGCGGCAGTCGCTCTCGGTCGCTCGGTTCAGTCGGCCCGTCAGTGGGTCCTTCCGAAATCGGTAAGCGCGCCTGACGCGACTGCCACTGAAAGCAACAGAACTCAGATGTGCGGCGTTCCTCGCGTTAGTCGTCTAAACGAGAAGCGAATCCCTAACTCGGAGTGGAACTCCGAGGCACCGACGACCAGACTCATTCTTCCTTCTCCAAGCAATCTGAAGTCCGTCATCCGGCCGAATTCCACCGTTTTGGCCGACGCCATTGTTTGGGCCGGGGTCGCGCAGGGTGCGACAAAAGGGCGCCGATAGGATAGATCACACAAACCACACTGTTCAAATCTACGTACTCCAATCCAACCAATCAAAATAGCAAAGAATGCCAAGGATTGTTCAAGCAAATGAAGAGCGGTACTATGGCGTCTTTACTTCCAGGGACGTTCCGCTCGAAACCGAGACGATTTAGTTTCAGTTCGGAACATATGTCATATATGTTTGTTGTCGGAAAGGGGTTGGGTGGGGAAGGGGCGGGGGAGGGGGAGGGGGGGGGGGGGGGGGAGAACTAGTTGAACGCTGAAGGAGACCTTCAGGGTGGCACTCCGCTTGTTTCGAAGCAAATCAGACTGTTCGCGTCTCACCACTCGGTAATAATCCTTCACGGAAACGCCAGACTCGTGTTCAGTGTCGCCGACAATGTTCGAACAAGTTCGGACGTGTTTGAACGTGTTTGGACAAGATTGAACATGTTTGGACATATGTGTACAAGTTTGAACATGTTCGGTCAAGTTTGGGCATGTCTGGGGCGTGTTCTGCTGACGCCCAAAGCAGGCTAAATAAAACTCAAATCGAAAAATAAACGCTGGATTCGCGTTCAGCACTGCCGAACACCCCAGAAACAGCTGTCAATTCAGTTTTGAAAATTCGACCCTGGGACCCAATTTTTGGTCGGCCCGGCGCCGAAATCAGCGTAACGACTTCCAAAATCGCAAAACAAACACTGGATTCGTGTTCAGTGTTGTCAAAAACCCCCGAAACAACTTTTAACTCAATTTCGAAAATTTGACCCCGGGATTCAAAAATTCGGCATGGCCGGGGTACGGCAGCTCAAAATAGTCAAGACACTTTGTCTAGACCAACTTTTGACGTAGAACACGTTGCGATTGCCAATTTGCCGCTAAAGGCACGCTTTCCAGGCCAAATCTCCACCCAAAGTCGAAAATCCGAAATTTCCGCTCGAGACCCGACACTTTTGGCACCGCGTATCTGAAGAACGGCACAAGCAATTTCAGCGGTTATGGTCTCAAACGAAAGGCAATGCAATGTTCTCGGACAAGTTAAAACTTGGCGAGGATCCACCGTCGCAAACTCAAGTTATGATTTTTTAAAGGTTGGAAAAAAATTCAAAATTTCGAATTTCTACCGTACTCCCGCGTCGGACCACCTAGGGAGCCCGTTCCGGTTTTGCTCTGAAGAGCATCCAAGGGTCTACAACATATCCAAAAATCACTAAAATTGGACCACTTTTGCGACAGTTATGGGCTATTGTTTTTTTTTTACTTAGCAAAAATTTGAATTTTCAAATTTTCGCAAAATTCTTCCACCACCGGAATTTTCTAGTTTCTTGTCCAGGCTGCGCGTCGACTCAACCTATCTAACGCAAAAAACCGCTTGGCGATCCGATTAGTGTAGCGCGAGAAAGCTTGGTAAGATGATTCTGTTCAATCCGACGCCCCCTATAGCACTCCTGCTTTTGCAAAGCGGAGTGCCAAAAACCGTAACGCCTCTCCTCTTCCCATTCACGAATTCAAGTCACTATTAATGCGTGGCGGCTGTTGTTTACAATAGAACATGACATTCTTTCTCATTTACGGACGACCTACCAAATACCAATTGCCTCGATCATCAAGTACATAGCCGTCGATGGGTTGAATCGGAATTGAATAGGCAAAGGGGGATGTGTCCTGTTTGTCCTAAGCCTGTCATTGTAAGACTGCGCATTATTTCGCTCTGCTCCGAGTAGTTATGCGCTGCTGGTTCTCCCCGGGTTATTCACTGTGGAAGTCGACGTACATATTTTGCGCCGCTGCTGCGACCATCATAGTCGGGCCATTGAGAAGGAGGTGCAGTGTGATCGTCGCAGCCGATAAGCCAGTCATGGCATGGATGGTGACGGTATCGCCTGTCCCGAGGACAACAGCTGCCATGTTTTCGCCTTTCAAGTTTTTCGTGCGCGAAACCTTTAATTGTCCACGGTTACGTGCATTGTCGTTTTCGAATTGCTGCGCACGATGCAGCCGCCTGCGCTAGTGCAGTCGGCAGCGGTAACCGCCGCTAAAATTACCGCGCTGTCCGTTGACATTGCGGTTTCTGTACCGACTTGCCGCAGTTCGCCCTTTGACAAATGGGAAAATAGGGAGTACATTGTAGGTATGTAGGTGGCACCCCTCCTTTGGCGATCGCATTAGCAGCACCAGACCAGTCGAGCAGAGCCTTAAAGACGAAAACATGGCGTGCATTTGCAAGTCAGCCCGCGCCATCGAAGAATACTCTCGCCGCCGTCGTCGTTTCATGCCGTGCGCGCAAATTCCCCTCCCTGTTTATTGGTGGGCGAATTCGCCTCTGTCGTCGTGACGCTTTGCTCGCTGTTGTTCGTGTTACAGCCTCGGCGCATGCACATTTGAAGTCTGCCTTTGTGTGACTGCTGACGTGCGCACAACACTGACTACAGCATTTTCTCATGCTTCTACTCTACTTCAGAAGCCGCGCCTGTGTCTCAACAATGTGATCGAACGGTTCTGCTGGACAGGACAATCTGTAACCATGGCGGAAGGAAGTGACCTAAATTCTCCCGGCGTAGCAGCCGCCAAGCCCCGACCACTCCAAATAATCATTGGAGAGACGCCGCCGGAGAAGGAGCGGAGCACTGGCGACCAACCGGACTACTCCCCTCAGCGGCAACGACGCAGAAGTCGCAGAGAGAACAACGGGTACCCAAGTTACCCGCAAAGCCGCAAGAACGTTGTTATGGCTTCGCGGCCAGCGGACATTGCTGTTCCAAATGCCTACGAAGACAGAGACGGTTATAAGACGTCGTTCCCAAATGGAACCGGCTTCTCGGGCAAAGTTCAAGGAGACCAATTCAGCCCCAAGTCGTTTCAGGTATACTGTGCACTTACATTGTACATAAGACACACGAGCAGTTCTAACGTTTGAACGCTGATTGCGGAAATGGAAGTGTACAACCCAAGCCACTGTCGGAAAATCGGTGTCTGGACAAAAGTTGATGGTAGCTGCCATTTGTCATGGAGTTAGAGGGAGAATTTGCATGCATGCACGCATGTACATCATTTGCTGACCAATAGAACTCAATACTCATTGTCACGCTACGTCGCGCAGGAGGCGTACGCGACGGACACGACGACGGCCAAGCAGGACAAGAAGTACCGCGTGTCGGACATCTTCCTCAAGTCGGACATCCACGGCCTGCCCGAGCTCTACGAGGCCGAGAACGCCGTCTGGAAGCTCACCTGGCTCCTGATCGTCCTGGTGGCCGCCATCGTGATGGTCGTCGAGCTCTACTACACCTGGAGGGACTTCGAGGACAACCCCATCATCACCACCTACTCCGTGGTCGCCGAGGACGCCGTCCCCTTCCCCCTTATCTACCTCTGCCCCTCCAACCCCGTACACAGGGAGCAACTGGTCAACAGCAAGGTCAACGCCTCCTGGTACGACCTCATGGGCGCCTCGCAACAGAACAAGCGACTGCTCAAGTCACAGGTGGGCGCATCAAGTTGTACATATGCACCACCTCATCGCCTCTCCGCGACAAGCTGTGGTGTTCACAAAACAAAATTCTTGCTCCCATGCGCATGAACGTCGACCGGTCTAGTGGTCTGGCCCAGTTAGGAAATGTTACAATGAGTCACAGGCAAATCCATGATCGTTCCGGCTTATCCGACGAACCACCTTAGACTTTAGAGCTTCTTGGTAGTGCCGTAGATTTACTGTAGTCTAACAACCGTAGTGAAGTGGCGATGTTCTCTCACACGACAGGTCGACCAGTCAACAGGGTTCGCCAAGTTGCTGAAGAAGAAGGAAAGCATCTGGGGCGAAATTCGAAACAAATTCGTCAAGGGTTATGATTATGATATTGGGAAGGGCAAGTTTGCAGGCGACAACGACACCTGGAACCCTCGCGACATAGAAGACTACTTCTTGAGAGTTGGCTACCCAGTTGACACCTTCTTCCTGGTGGGTAAGACAATGGGGAAACACTTGAATCGACTTCCTTTATTAGTTGACGTCTCCGACATACATTGCACATGCATGTACTTCAGGAGTGCGCTTTCGAGGCCGAGAGCGTCAACTGCTCGGAGTTCGTGCGGCCCGTCTTTGACGCCCACTACGGCAAGTGCTTCATCGTCGACCTGAAGGGGCGCAGCCAGCGGGTCTCCGGTCTGGGCCTGAGCCTCGTCCTCAATCTGGACGTCAAGCTGGGCTACGAGGAGCCGCCCCTCTTCGACGGCGTCATGCTGCGCGTGGAGAAGGAGCACGACCCCGCCTCGACCACCAAGACCTTCCTGGAGCCGGCCACCTACTCCGTGGTCAACTTGGAGGCCACGCACTTCGAGCTGATCGAGAGGCTGCGCTACGTGGCCAAGGGCAGCCAGCGCTGCATGCCCGAGGAGAAGGTCGAGTATCAGGTGAGTCATTGAGTGTACAATCACAAAATGAATCTGGACTATCTCACGTCATACAAACGGCATTCGTGGACGGTTGCAGATCATGGAGCGTCCCCTCACGCGCGACATGTGCCAGTTCGACTGCGCGCAGCGCCTCTTTCGCAAGCACTGCGGCTGTCTGATGGCGATCTCGACGGAGTACCTGAAAGAGGGCGTCTACGACCCAACCGCCAACCGCAGCGGCAGCGATGGCGCAGTACGGTTCTGCACCAACGCCCCGGATGAATTGAAGTAACTGGTCGTGTAAGTAATGACAGAGTTTACATACTATCCATCGTAATCAAATTACACTACTGTATAGTAGCAGCTCTGTCGAGTGTAGCGCTGTTTGTCTCCTAGGGCAACAAGCCCTCCTTTCAATACTGCACTGAGGTAGGCACCTATGGTACTTGCACCGTGTACACATGCCACCACCTATCATAAATGGCGCCCCATCCACTCAGATGTCTCAAGGAGACGGTGGCCAACCACTCGGACAGCGCCGAGTCGCTGGAGTGTCGCAACCGGTGCCTGATTCCCTGCGAGTACTGGAGCTACGTGCCGCGCGTCTCCTCCAGTCGCTTCCCCTCTGTGATGCTCAAGAGCTTTCTGGAGGACAAGCTGGTCAAAGACATCAGCAAGGCGGCCGAGGAGCACAAGAAGGAGATGGAGGAGGCGGAGGAAGCCAGCAGGGAAGCGACTAGACGTCCACCTGCAGATGAAACAGAGGAACTCTTATCTGAGAACAACGCCACAGGGAAAGCGACGAGTAAGGCGCCTACCTGTATGAGTAGTTATGTAGCACAAAAGTTGGTCAGTAGTGTAAGTAAAAGTTTAAGTGACTGCAGGTCTTGGTACAGAAAGGATCCAATTAAGCACCGTTTGAATGGAGCTGTTTGACGCTAACTCATTCTGAAACAAGAGTTTTTACATAGTATTGTAAGTTCTCTCTAGTGCGAAACTATGTCATTAATTGATGACATCATTCCCGGAGAAATTTCAGCGAAGACCCCGACACGGCTGACCTCGCGGAGAATCCCATTCTTCGACGGCCGTCCTCCCAACAACTTCGGCAGCTTTCGGGCGTCGCGCGCCCGCACTGTCAAAACGACGACGACCACGACGACGACCACGACGGCAGAAGCGCCCGCAAGGGCTCGGCGCGTCAAGCGCTTCGATCCTCCGCAGCCTCGACGAAAGCCGGCGGTGAAGCGGCTGACGACGGCCGAGTTCCGGAAGATGTTCGAGAACCTGGAGAAGACGAAGAACATACAGCGCTACGGCGACAATCCCGCCTACTACTGCGACCCGGAGCAGGTGGCGAAGTTGGGCCTGTACGAGGCGACGGGAGCAGTCGGTGTACAGCGCGAGGCGATCTGCCGGGCGAGAAAGGACGCCGAGAGATGGGAGCAGAAGGACTACCTGATTCTCGACATCGCCTTCCCCGCCCTCGAGTACATCTCCATCTCGCAGGTACTGCATATACGGTACATATGATACGCAGGTACGAAGGATACGAAAGCTAATATTATGATGTGTGTATGTAGCTAAGGTGCAGTGGCGGATCCAGAATTTGGGAATGGGGAGTCGGAGCTTTTGAGGCCACAAGGGGAACCAAGATGCTACAAAGTTGCATCACAATTCTCGTGCTGCAAGTAAAAGTTTTTGCTAATACTAATATGAACAATGATAGAATTTCTCGCCACCCCCCCCCCCCCCCCGCCGGATCCGCTACTGCTACGGTGTGTGTCTTGCTTTGATTGTTGGCCGTCGCTTCAGGAACCCTCGATGACCTTCTCCACCTTCGTGGGCAACATCGGCGGCCACGTCGGCCTCTGGTTGGGCGCCTCCATCGTTACGGTAGGGACTTATTTCGACGTTGAATCAAGTGGCAAGTTGTACGCTATGCCGCGAACTTCAGATGGTGAAATTCCTGTTGATTCTCATACCGCTGTGCTGCGTCTGCCCTCCTCCCCATAAGAAGAAGGCGAAGCAGAAGAAGAGCAAGCAACGGGTCGCTGCTGAAGCTGTTGAGGACAAATACAATCCCCCTCCGCTCGTGATGCACTCTCAATCGACGTTTGATTGAAACATAGTAAGGGTTGAGTGGTGATGGTGTACCGTATCGCCGCTTTATTGCTGTCACTCACTATGTTGAAATGCCAATTTCGTTAATAATAAGAGCAGGGTTGACTTGTTCAACAGGTAGGTAGGTATGAATATTGTTGTGCGCGCGTATTTGACCTCCTCGTGTACATACAGACGTCGTAGTACGTACGGTACCTACCTAGCAACTTAGTTTCTTCGTCTTTGTTCGCGCTCACTTTATGAAGTAACGAGCTGCTGTGTCCGTCAGCCCCGATTCAACTGTTTGTGGTGGATACAATTAACGTACTTTCCAGACGCGCAGGGTAAGACACAATACAGAGGGCTCGCCCGCCGAACGTAGGTTGAACCTGGCTGACTCACCCTAAGCGAACCGAGTTGCGAAGTCAACTGCGCCCACCAGAAACAACATTCTTGCATACGTCGCGTATTATGTAGGCATTGAGGTGTTCACAATACAGAGGAGGCGTTTGAATCAATCGCTGTTGATTGGCCAACAGTGCGTTCGAGGGGCGTGGCCAACAACACGGACCAATCATCGATCGGCGGCCTGCCAGAAGTGGTTGATTGCTTGCATGCCTGCCTCACGGCGACAGCGGCGCGCCCTTGGTATCTGTGCGCCCGATGCGGGTCGCGAACACAACAGAGACGAAAGCTCTTGATCGCAGTGGAGGAGCCGTGCGATCTGGACATGTTTTTGACTTGTTTACCTTCAGTATAGCCTCGGCTCCCTGCCAACTTTTGTTCGACAAATGTACTTGCCCACCTAGTAGCTGTTGTATACGTGTTGAGCAGTGGCAACTATGTAGGTACAGTAAACCCTGCTCGAGTACATCATAGGTAATTCGTTAGTCAGTTAGTCCGTTGATTAGTGCAGATTCAGAGGCTTTGCAGGTACAGGTTTTTTTAGATGACCGCTTTTCACTCGGCCAGATTTTGTGCAAAACTAAACCAATGTAAGTGAAACTTTAACACATGGTCAGAAAGGTTTTGGCATTTTGTGTGTTATATGCCCAGCCGAATTGGTCTTGTATTACGGAATTTACAGGGTGTCAAAGTTGAGGTCGAAAATTTCGCGATCGGCCGACTTTGAAGCGCGGTAACTCGGTCGTTCCGCCGCTTTTGCCGACGCGGCAAATTGCGTCTGAAAGGTCTTTAAACAAGCTTTAATTTGCCATGAGAATAAACTTCCTACGTCGTCCAACGGCCGAGTTACAGCTCGTCGAATGTTCTTGGCATTGGTCAAAGGCCACCTTTCCCAGCGGATGGTGGTCTTCGACTCTCCAGAAAGCGTTATCAGAAATTTTGACGGTCGGCAACTCGGCCGTTGGACGACGTTAGGAAGCTCGTTCTTATGGCAAATTACTGCTTGATGTAATTTGCCGCGTCCACAAAAGCCGCGGAACGACCGAGTTACCGCGCTTCAGAGTCAGCCGATCGCGAGATTTTCGACCTCAACTTTGACACCCTGTAATTTCTGCAAGACCAGTTGAGTTGGGCATCTAACATACAAAATGCCAAAGCCCTTCTGACCATGTGTTAAAGTTTCACTTACATTGGTTTAATTAATAAAACCCTGCACATAGGTATTGGACATTTTAGTCCGTCTCAAGCCCATGTGCAAATGCTGCAGCCGCAACCATCTATTGCATTTTGTGCCCATCTGAAACTCAAAGGCAAGCCGACCGACGTGAGTAATTCACAACGCAACATTAGGGGAGATGTTTTTTGGCCATCCTTCTCTTCCCACTTCGTTCTTTGTGAGAACGAAACGCCCATCTGTAAGCGAAACGGAGAAGCAGCCAGGCTAAGAGAACAACGCCGCCGCGTGGGAAGGGGGTGTCGAATAAGCGATGTTCCGAGGAGGGAGCCGTGGACGTAACCGGAGAGGCGGAGAGAAAGAGGCGGTCGTCATCGTAATGACGACTAGACTGGCCGCAGACGGGCGCTGTCAAAAACCAAAAAATAAACAACTGTCGTCGTCGTCGTCGGCTGTCGTCGCTGTGCGCGACTGGTGGCGGCGGCGGCGGCGGCGGCGAAGGACGAGGGGCCGTCTCCGTCTCGGCTGTCCGTCCTCTGGGCGCTTCGAAAGCCGAGACGACACTGGCGCGCGCGCTCCGCCGCCACCGCAGCTGTTTGCGCTCAGGCGCGAGAGACAAAAGTGCTGCGCCAGCGTCTGTCTGGCCGGCGCGCGACTCTCCGTTCCCCTCTCCGCCTGCAGCCACCACTCGGCTGCTGTCTCGTCGCGGAAGAAAAAACTGCAAAAAACGCCTTGCTTCGTCCATTTCTCAAAAGTCTGTCAAACTGAGATATTTTTTGCCTCGCCTCCGCCAAGTAGGAACTCTATAGGCCGTTTGTCCACCGCGCGTCTGTCTTAGGAACGATGTTGCATACGAGCAGTTTTTGTGTCGCGCCGAAAAGTTGCAAGTTGGTGGCGCGCCGCGCTGGAAAAAATGTTTGATTACACTCTAGTTACATACAGTGTAGTCTCTGGCACTTCATCGTCGGCCCCTCTCAGCTGCAGAGTACCTACGCATGCGAGCTGTTTTCTTGAGCGCCAG
>JASAMZ010005942.1:0-25999 GCA_030248115.1 Linhomoeus sp. GSCO2_2 | reverse complement strand
AGCTTACGGTTGTTGGCAAAGTAGGAAAACGCAAGAATAGAAGCTGAAGGATTCGAGACCTGCTTCTCGTCCAGCATCCCCAGTAGCCCCAATGAATTCTTCAGTTCCGGAGCTTTCCTTTGCAGCCTGAAGCGGGGATAGGCGTCTGCGCCATGATATCATAGATGATATTTGGTGTCCGTTTGCGTGTGGACCATCTCTAGTTGACGGCCACTCACGCGTGGGAAATCAGGCACTGTTACACTCGCGCGAGCGCACAAAATCGAAGTTCAGCAGCAGCGACAGCGGATATTGCCATTCACACAGCGGGCGGCGGCTTCTTCTTCTCTTTCTCTTCTGTTTGCTCTTCTGTCAGCCCATAGCGGCCGGACCACTTTCTTAGTCATGGTTGGGGGGGGGGAGACCAAAATGTGCTAGATGTTCCAGGGCTGGTCGCACGCCGCCGAAACCGGGGCTTCACGGCCAAGCGGCAGGAGGCCGGGCGCAGCATGTTGATGTTGACTTGGACGACGGTCCTTCCAGGCTCTTCTTCGTCCTCTCCTGGTCTGCACGTCGACCGTCAGGCGCGTCTCTCCTCCATCCTTCTGAGCCTCTTCCTCCTCCATTCGTCCCGCCACCAGCAGAGCTGACAACAACGACGGAGGCGGCGGTCGCTCCTCTTCCTTCGTTTTTCTCCTTGCCGTTCTCGTTTCGTTCGCTCCTCCCCTCGTCGTGGCTGATGGGGCACTGCGGCCGCTGACTGCCGTCGCTGACGGAGCTGGGGCTTCCCCTCGAAGCCGACGGCGCCTGCGGGGCTTGGGCCAGAGGGGATGCGAGGTGGGAGAGAGGCAGCGGCGGATCTCCCTCCCTCAGCTCGCGCTCCACGGCCCTCCCACGGCGCACACGGCGGATGCAGGCGGGCAGCCGCTGGCCGCCGGTCGTCGTCTTGACCGCAAGGGGCAGTCTGGCCGCCTGCAGACAGCTCGAGAGGCTCCGGTTGTTCAGACGGTCCACGCCGCGCCCCATCCTTCCCTCCACTGCCGCCTTCCAGTCGCCCTCCCACGTCGCCGCCGCCAAGATTCCTCCTCCTTCGGCTTCCACTTCCGACTCTTCGATCACCCTTCTTGTCTTCGCTCTCCAGCTCCCCTCCACAGTTTGCGGGTACGACCACGCTTAGAACTCGCGTGACCTACAGTGCGCGGCCGCCTCCACAGCGCCAAGCAGCAACTCGAAAAGTGCGCCAACCTGGGCGCGCTCGTCGAGGATTGTGGGGATTTCAGATAGTGAAACTTCCTATAGGTCTCTTCCAGCTTCTTGATAGCGCCCTCTACGTCGACGTCCTCCTTCTTCAGGTACTCCTCCACGTCTGCGTGCAACAAACCTTCCCAAGTTCGGCGCCTGCACTTCTAGCCATTCCTGAGCAAATTCATTGCCATTTTAGTTGAACGGAGCCACTCGTTCCACTGCAGCCGACATTCGCACGCCACTAACCAAACAAGAACTACGCAGGGCACCTTCACAATACAACAGAAGACTGACCACGAATTCGATGGTGGGCAGGCCGCGCTTCGAAGTCGTCGCCTCTGTAGTAGCCATTGCAGTATTGAAAGCAATCTCCGAGCAAGTTCCTTCCACTGTCACGCTGGAGAATAGCAAGGATTGTAAGGGCTGCAAACGAAGATTTCCGGTAGGAGTGACGTTTGACGACGCTTTGCTCGCAGTACACAAAGATAGGCAAAATCCAAATGGTTCCCGTTTACTTGAGGCCGAGCGCTACGAAGGAGTTGGAACTTGAACTGAATCTGTGTCTGCCACTGCATGGTCAAAAAAAGAAAGTAAGCGGGCCAAAATCACAGCACGAACGCGAAGAACCAGGGCGGCTAACATGAACCAACATCCAAAAAACGACAAGCGGAACGCCGCAGCACCACGGTCGGGTTGCAGGTTTGCTGGAAGAAGAGGTTTCTGCACATTTCTGCTGTACCGCCGAACAGGAACCAGCGAGTGTGTATCGCGTAAGCGCACGGATACCATCGTTAGACCGAATTCGCCGCCTGGAGACAGACAGACAGACCGTGAGTTGAAGGATTATCTGCATAATACAAGGCGGGCCAAAGCAATCCTGAAGCTTGAGGAAACCGCGCCACCAGGGAAAGTGCGCCGATTGTTGCGCTACAGTTACAGGGACTCCCGAAACTAAACCAAAGGCGCGCGCACACAGCACCTCGACAGGACGAAAGAAGAGATACAGATTTGTTGACGTTCGTCGAAAGCAGAGACAGAAGCACACGCACGCACGTCAACTCGCTTGCACGCGCGCGGGAGGCGACACAACTGGCCTGCGCGCGAATTCTCGCCTATTTTGGGAACGCGATGAGGATGGAGCCGCCTGAATCAGACGTTTCAGGGGACGACTCCTGCAAGTATCGACCGACAGTAGAACAAGCAAAGAAAATTCGTTTATAAGCGAACGTCGCGAAATAAACCACGACCAAAAATCATTCGAATGCCCGACGTCTGGACGTTGAAACCGAAAGCGACCGACGCGTCGTCGTATATGTGAACCGAACACGAAACCTCAAGCGGGGAACAAACGACGTCTAGTGCGCGAAAGAGTGGGAGCTCACATAGGAGGAGACAGGCGCGTCCTAGAAAGCTACACCTATTCGCGGTCGCGCCTCGCCGCCGCCGACGACGACGGCTGCTGCTGTGCGTGGTGGTGGTGATGGCTGTGGTGGTGTCTGGCGGGTGCCGTCGTCGTGGGTGGCGGCAACTTGAAGCTGGTGTCCATGTCGACGCGGCAGACGGGGCACTTCTTGTTGTAGACGAGCCAGCGGTCGATGCAGTGGATGTGGAAGATGTGGCTGCAGCCCAGCGAGCGGATGCTCTCCTCCGCCGAGAAGTTGCACAAGCAGATGGTGCAGCGCTCCTCTTCCACCTCGTCCACTCCTGAAGAAGCCCCCAAGAAGGTCAGACGGTTGGAAGCGCGCTAATGGTAATGGGAATCAACACAAGCTGACCTTTGGAGCTGCAGATCAGCTGATAGGACTTCGTCTCCGTGTAGAGCTCGATCTGCTCATTCGACGCGCCCACAGGCTGCGGCTCGGGCGGCGGCCCCGGAAGGGGAAGAGCGCGGTGCCCAGTATCGCGCGCTATAGCCGGCAGAATAACCGTGGGCGCCGTCTGGAACAGCACGCTCATCTCGATCGGCACCGGAACCACCTGAACATCGCGCCCTGTCAATTTTACTCCTCGGCATGTTTGTTATGCACCAACACCCGACAGCTACCGATTGCGGCGCAGGGGCAGTGGGCAGATAGGTGAAGCCCATCGGGGGCACCGGCGGAGTGGGGCCGGGATGAAGTAGGGGTAGGAAGCCAGACGGGCGGCCGGCTGATGGTAGGGCGCCTGCGCGTAGGTGGCGCTGAGGTAGTCGGCCGCCCCTGGAGCAACGGGCAGCGCCGTCGTCGGCTGCAGCACGAAGGCAGGAGCGGCGCCCGTCCCCGCCGATACGGCACCGGTGGCGGCGGCCGCCGCGGCGGCAGCGGCCGCGAACACTGTGGCCTGATGATGTTGTTGCTGCTGCTGCAGCTGTTGGCGGTGTTGATGCTGCCGGCTCCGCGACTGCAACCACTGCGCCTGGGCAATACGCTGGCGCTCCAACTGCTCTTGCTGGGAAGCGTGAAGGCGCTGATGATTGATGGCGATCTGAGGCCGGCTCTGCTGGGCCGATGGCGGCGGAGGCTGTTGGTGCTGGTGATGCTGCTGCTGCGATTGTTGCTGGGGGTGAGCAACGTAGGCCGATTGATGACCTGACGGTTGGAACTGGCCGAGTGGACCGGCAGCGGCGACATGAAGAAGCGACCGAGGCGCAGAGGCAGCAGCGGCTGCGGCAGCAGCGGCCAGGCCGCTGGAGAATAGAGTCGGCGGCGAGGTAGCCGTCAGAGGCAGAAATGATGCCGCAGCGGCAACCGCCGCGGCGCTGGTCACATCGGGATTCGACTGACGAACCAGAGGGACGCGCTGACTTGGAGCCGCTGCCATACCCATGACGACGCTGCAATAATTCAACAATGTATGAGCAAGCGCGTGTCGCTTAGCAAGCAAGGTAACACAGAGTGAACAGATCAAGGTTGCGCAAGAAATTACGCGCAGGGCCACCAACCTATTGAAGTCCAGCGGCGGAGCAGCCATCGAAGGTGTGGGAGGACGATTCGTGTTCGAGTGCATCGCAGAAGGCTGTGGGGGCGGATAGCAGGTGCAATGGACGGGGCAGGGAGCCCGCACGCAGTTGCACACACAGTGGCCCGTCGCGTGAGGGCACACCATGGAAGTGGAGGCGGCGGCGGCCAGCGCCTGACTCTGCATGGCGTGAAGCGGCACCGCAGCCGCCGCCGCCGAAGCCGCGTCGTTCATGGCGGCCATCATGCCCTGGTCGGCGACGCCGCCACCAAGCGGGGGCGCCGATGCCACGGCGTCGTTGACGACGTCGATGACGATGTCGCCACCGTCCTGCAGCTGCACGTCTTCTTCATCATCTTCTTCCTCATCTCACTCCCTCGCCCGCGTCGCCGCTGGCGTGCTCGAGGTAGGCCTCCGTCGCATCCCCTCCAACCGCCGGACTGTCCCTCCTCTGCACCTTCTTCTTCTGAAAGCCGCCACAGCAGCCTCGCCGCCCCGTTGCGCTCCCCCGAGGACTCGGGAAGCACCTCGGCGCTGTCGTCGCTACTGCTGCTGCTGTCCGAACAAAGTGTGCGCTTCTGCTGGCGCTGTATTCTCCTGGGTACCATGGGGCCGGACTGGAAATTCGCCTCCGACGGATCACTCAGATAGCGACACCCTGTAAGAGAAATGTGGTAACACACGTTGCGATAAAGCGACACAACCTTTTGTCTGAGTACAATACAGTTCATTCCTTACCAGGCGGAGCACAGCAATCGCACATCTGCACAGGCAGTACGCCGCCCTGCGTCTGTTGCTGTTGAGCAGCGAGTGCTGCAGCGGCGGTGCCGTTCGCTGAAAGCACTGGGAAGGCTTGGGACGAGGAAGCGACTAGATCCGATACGTCGCCGCCGGCAGCGTCACCTCCCAGCAGTCCCATCGGATAGGCGGCTGGCGCAGTCTCCATCTGCGAAAGCTGGACATTTGCTACGTCTACACCGCATGTGCGGGGGGGGGGGGGGGGGGGGGGGGGGTTTTTTGTTTGGTTTGGGGGGTGGGGTGGGGCAAACTACAAAGAGAACTACAAAGGCAAGCGAAGGGTAGAAGTACCTGATCCCTCATCGGTTCGTGACGGCGACTGCGCACGACAAACTGAGCCAACGGATGCTGATTCCGAGCCCCGGAACTCTGCCTATCCATCTCAAATAGATCGTGGCGACGGTAAAAAGAGGAAAAAGTTTCTACGCTTTCACGACATTCATCGATGGCTTCTCGAGGACCGTGCGACTACGCACACATGACACACACGACACACCTCCACAAACAATCAGGCAGATCTACTACCGGCTTTGAGAAACAAGAGTGCATAACTGCACTTCCAAAATGGAAAGTGTACCGCGCCAAATACATCTTCGATTTTATGAGAAACACGTGGTTTGTTGATATTTGTTGTATATTTTCGCCTTTAGGCCGTCACCATATCCTGGCATGCCGGTCTAGCCTTGTTGGCTACTGGCACATTGCGTGGATTTTCTACATTCATGGACGTCCGCCCGAAGTACGTCCGATTGACTTCCTAACACAGGCAAAAATGTAAAAGGTGGCCTTTTCCGCAGCGTTGACTCAGCAATTACTTGTTTCGTATATTCTACAAAAGCGGGTAATCAATCCAATCAGTTACACTCTACTGCTGAGGTGACCGGCCGATCAGTTCGATTCTTCCATATGAACGGAAACAATTTAAAGCTGGAACTGTTAGAATCAGAAATCCAGTGTGAACATGAACGGTGTGAATTGAATGAGCGTCAAGATATGTACGTTCCTCTCCTCCTGGCACATACATAACAAATAAGCGTACCACCCAAATTCCCTGGTTTACACAGAGCAAGAAATTTAATGGGAAATAAGAAGCGAATTAGCTACGGAAATAAAAAATCTTATGTCAGCTTATTATTTCTCTCAACAAGGAAGCCGTCTATTTTCTATTGATTTCTTGCTCGGTGTGATTGTAAATCAGGCTTACGCGCAAGTATCCATTCAATAACTTACTTAGGCAGGATTAGACAGTAAGTCGAGTGGCGAATCTCATGAACAGCGAACGTATTCTGCTGCTGCGCTCATTTGACGACGCCGCCGTCGATGATCTTGACGAGAAGTCTGCAGTAGTCGCCGCTGCAGTCGCCTTTGACGGCCTTTGCCAGCGACTTCTTGTAGCGACGCTGGTACTCGTCCTTGATTTGCTCCAAGTCTACCTGAAAGGATGCCGACATCGCCCGTAGGAACACAAAGTGATAATGTGGCACAAGCTCAAGTATGTATGTACCTCGCTGCGCGACACGATGACGCGGATTAGGGCGTCGTCGTCGGTGCCGGCTCCCTTCATGGAGACGTTGAGTCGCTCGGCGAAGTAGGCCTGCATATTCTTGGCCACTTTGACTGAAAGCAATTGAGTACCCATCCAGCTACTTGGTCGGCAAGAAGACTCGAACGGCGGCGCATCGACTGCATTACTGCACCCACCGACGGTCAAGAGGCCATTCTTGATGTCGCCGCTGAACTCCTTGCGAATGTCGACTTCGATGTCGCGCCCACAGTTCTTCTTGTACGCATCGAAAGTTGCCCGCAACTGCGGCCAAGAGCGCAAGCAGAAGATGTGGTTGAACAGTGACTCGTCTGTCCCCAGACGTCCCACTCCCGCCTTGAACGTACAGTATGTTTGTCACTGTGGTACATAGAAGCGGTGCCGTGTCGGCTCTTTGACTCTGGCCTAATATTTAACCCACCACAAGGAGTTTGTTGGCGTCTTTTGTTGCCATTTCTTTGTCGACCGCTTTTCCGCTGGCTGGCTTGCCGTTGTCCAGCTCGGTTCGGCCAGCGTTGAGGATTGCCGACATGAATCTGGCGAAGTCACCACTCGTCTCCGACTGAATGTCCTTCTGGAGATTCCTGTTGAATTCTCGGTAGTAGGCCTCTTTGATTAAATTCAGTTCCTGAAGAGTTTCTGTCCTGTCATGGAGCCTATGTGAGTAGGTGCAGACTGTAGGTGAAAACGGCGCGTGTCGACTGACCGAATTGGTACGAGTGCAGAGGATTTCGCACAGTGCCTCTTCATCCGTTCCAGTGCCCTAAAACAGAGTCAGAGAGCAGCGACACGGAACCATTGTTCGGAACTTCGTCATCGGACCGATTCGAGAGGTGTGGATAAACCGCTTACCTCCATCGCCTTGGAAATGAGATGGGCGTCATAGAGGTGCGCTGGACAGAGCAGCGCCAAGCAGACGTCAAGGAAGTGACCTCCCAACTCGTCCTCCAAATCGTTCACCAGTTCCTGCGAGATGTCATCCGAGTGAAAGGTAAGGTACTCCCAAGGTACTATACAACGTACACCGGTGTCGGCAAACACGTACCCTGCCGTACATGGTGCGATATGTCTTCTTGATCTGCTGACGCTGGAGGTTGCTGTGGCTGCCGAGAACCTGTATGATGGTCTTCTCGTCGGTGCCCAGACCTTTGAAGGCCTTCCTCAGAGCTTCCGACGCCTTCTCCGCGTCCATCTCCTCCGCCGTCACGCCCTTGACTGTGCCCTGTGTGCGAGTCGGCAGGTCAGTAAGAGAACGCACATAGTACATACACACAATTTTCGTAATTAACATATTGACAATAAAGACAACCCGACACAAACTCTCAAGGTCAATTGAACACCATAGAAAGATGTAGGATCCGTGCATGGGCGTGTCATACAATATATAGTGTGCAAGAGGCCAGGCTTACCACAATTGATTGTATGAAAGAACAATGGAATTGTTCGACCACACTATCAACCAAAGACTACAACATGTTCCCTATGTAATGCACACGGCATGTGCCTGACGCCTACCCGAGAGCGAAACATATAGAGGAGTGACATCCAGGCAACTGTGGCTCTTGAAGGCTGAATTTCTCAAGCATCCTCCCTCCCCTTTGGCAACCAGCGTCTATGAGCAACCTCGGCAGTCCATAGATTAAATTCCCCTTTGTTATTGTCGCAAGCGAAGGTTAGAAGATGCTCCTCTACCTACCCTTGCCTTCGCGGAGCAATATCATCGTCTAGGCAACGCTAGAAATGCTAGCGAGACCTGTTTTAGTGGGGTGTTATGTGCCGCAGCCCCGTAACAGGCAGGTAGATGGAGGGCGAAAGAGACAGGGTAGGCGTCGACGACACCTCATGCAACATCACATTCCTGACTAGCGCTGACTACTAGCACCAACCTCCATGAGAAGAAGTCATTAGCGAGCGGCGCCAACAAATCGCTAACGCTGGTGACTTGTAAACATTATGGCTTCCTCCTACACAGAGGTACATATGTACCTACATACCTATGTACCATACCTACACATCAGCACCTGTGCAAGCATGATTTTGGCCGGACTTGAATAACTTAGATAGGGTGAACGTTGATCATAGTTTCGACGACAATATTCCTCTAGTTAGATACACTCTTTTAGCAAATATGTACGCACGGTGCAGTTATGCAAACCCATCATCTCTACCCACAGATTTGTCAACCAAGTTGAATGACAGCGCGCATACTGTATTTGTGTGCTTCATGCCTGATTTGCACATCACCTCTCGACGCTTACTTCCAAGTGACGAACGAGGTCGTATTCGTCCTCCACTTCATCACGGGTTGATCGGCGCTGCTGGGCAGCTTCCAGCTTTCGCTCCAGCGTCCCATTGGATGAACCTTTGGTTATGGAAGAGGCACGTTTCTTCGTGGCAGTCTGGCCCTCGGACCTCCGTCGGTTCCTGCTTGACGAGCGCGCCACGCGCACCGCCTTCTTCTTTGGAGTGGCCTCAGCCATGGATTGCGCACCGCTGTACCTGCAGAAAGGCAGTCGACCGAGGGACGGTGCTGAAAATGAGTGCTGAGATGACGAAATGAGAAAGGGCTGCGTTGCTGTACGTACAGCAGCAGAAGTCGAGGAAGACAAGCCTGCTGGTGGTTCATACTCGGCGGCGGTCGTTTCTTCCTGTTGCCTGGAGGCAGGTGGCAACAACCCATTCGCCTTCGGAAGAGCTATGGCCTCGCTACGAGGTACCATACCAGCAGAGCGTTAATCGGAGATTACACAGGCCACATGCTGACGTCGTCATCGCGTGTCATTGGTATCATGAGCCATCGATGCATGTGTATAAATACACCGGCTGGACTGCCGCTGCCAACAGCATACCTACACGCATATTGCTAGAGGAATCTTGAGGGCCATTGCCAAAGTGCTAATTAGAAGTGTTTTCGACGTGTTGTTGCTCATACTTTCGCAACCTTCATCCCGGAAGTCTTTACCCATACGGCGCTCATATGTGCAACCATGCCACTCGCACAGCAGCCTTTGCCCCAATAATTTCCTTCGCTTCTTCCCCGACTGTTGCGCGTGCGCACATGCATGTGCAGAATTCTGTCCGCATTGGAAGAGAAGTGCTGTAATTGCAGATCCGCGCCGATGCACAAACGCAGCGCGCGACGGAAACAGACGTTGTTACGCATGTGAAGGAGTGAAGGAAACTGCGTAACTTGTGTTGAGTGTTAACTAAGAACGACTATGGTGGGCGGTCGTTGGTTCTACCTGGCTATAGCGCTAATCGCAATGGCAGACGCGGGTGACCCTCCCTTCAACACAGAGTTCATTCGAGAGTGCGGCCAGGGGCAGAGACTGTTCACAGTGCTGAAGTTCGAGGAGGGCACGGCGCCCCAGTCCCTCGGGGGCAAGAACATGCCCACCTTCCTGCTGCCCCGCTGCACCGCCTTTGAGCCCAGCTCCTGCGTTCGGGTGGGGCTTGCTTCGATGCATTGCACCCTCTATGATGCCGAGGAGACGACTACTTCAATTCAGGGCTGCAAGTGGGTCCGTTCGTGCGAGGACTACGCCGCCTACAAGATGAGCAACGGCACGAACATCTACTTGGCCGGCCTGCGCTACAAGAAGGCCCACGGCCAGGACGCCAAGAAGTCGAAGAAGGACGATCTCAAGTCCGCCGACTCGTCTAGATAAGCACGAGCGCCTACATACATACCTAACCACTTCTCTTTGTCTTCTCTTTCAGAACGGAAGCGTTCTGCTGCGAGAGCCTGGGCGCCTACTGGGAGGACGAGGGCTGCGTCAAGTCCGAGGTCGCCCTGGGACAGTTCCCCTTCGGAATGGCTATCGAAGGAGAAATCATTCGTAACTTCGTCGGCGAGTGAGTGCCGTCCCCTTACTTCTCGTTCTTGGGTAAGCGCCGACGTCAGTTGACGCTCCACCAGAACTCTGCGCTTCCTCTTCAGAACGAAAGGCGTATCTGAGTTGGAGGTCTGTCAGGTGGTCCGGACGAAGACGATTTGCAGCAACCCACCCGAGATCGACTCATGATCAGCCTTGAGTGTGTTATGCTTCGAAGATCGTTTTCAACTTTGACTTGTTTTATCCACTATAAACCAACCAGCAGCACGGCAGCACGACAACAGTTTGGCAGTACTCATGCGTAATAGCGACACAGCAGCGCAGTACACTTTTGCAGGTTGACACACCAATGTTGGCGACAATTGTAGGTAACACGACCAGCGTCAGTAGGACTAAATAACAAATAGCGACGCGGAAACATACAGTACGCACTACGCAGTACGCACATGCAGACAGTCCAGAAATGCTGTACACAGTTTTGGCACTTGTCGCTCAACATAGGCGGAGGATATTCTGACACCAAGCAGAGCCCAACAAAATCTTAGGCAGCGCTATAACTACATGTACCTTGGCACACGCACTTACCGTAATTAGAATGGATAGAAAGGCGGCTATGCACACAGTTTTGGCAACTTCTCGCTCAGGAAGGAGCGGTGGACGCATAACGGCATCGGCGAATACAAACGACGCGCAGAAAGGGCAACTTCATTCAAAGAAACTATTTTATGTAGCGTGTAGCTCACAGCTCGAGACCTTCCATGGCGAATCAAGTGCTTACGTAATGGTAGTGTATGTAGTACTTACTGTATCATCCGACTCACAGCTCGAGACCCTTCGGAAGAGAGTTCTGTATGTACGTACTGTGTTTATGTACAAACCTATTGCCACTCCAGCGTAATATGTAGCGACGCACCGCGAATCATTAACGAACAATTTTGGCACCGCGGAACTTGGCAGCGGACAAAGAAGGTGAGGCGGGAGTCGTGCTACATTACCCGCGTACCATTCCTACATTTGCAAAGGGGGCAGGAATCCGAGTAGAAGGGCGAGAACGGGGGCGCTGTCGACGTCTTGGAAGTGGGGCTGGAGTCTGGCGGCGCCGCAGCAGTCCCTCAGCTCGGCCAGAGCTATCACTGTCTGACACCAGCGGGCCCAGGACTCCTTGGAACCGCCCTCTGCCACCAGCTGCTGCTGAAGAGCCCTCTTCAGACACTCCTCCACCGACTCGACCTCGGACGACGACCGCAGACCACCACGCTCTGGAATTGAAGCTGCGACGTCGTTTCAAGAAACACTTGCGAACCTGTTTATTAAACATTGTGCGTCTCAAGGCTTTGGATGAAACGTTTCCACTTTGTTTATTTATTGGTTTATTGATTAAAAAAATTACTGAATACCTATCTATTCATTTATTTATTTATTTATTTATTTTTTTATTTTTGTATTTATTTAGTTATTTATTTATTTATTTATTTATTTATTTATTTATTTATTTATTTATTTATTTATTTATTTATTTATTTATTTATTTACCGAGTATCTATTCATTCATTTATTTGTTATAGTGATATGTATATTTATTCATTTATTGATCGTTCATTTGTTTATTTATTTGCTTTATGTATATATATATATATATATTTACTTATTCATTTATTCATTTCTCCACTTAATTAGTTCTTGATTTATATAATTTTGTTAAGTTTTGTTTGTTTCTTATTGTATGCTTCTCATTCATTCATTGGGGATTTGATTAAGCTATTAATTTATTCATCTTATAATTCTTTTCGTTTTGTTTATTTATGCATGTCTTTATTCATGCTAAACTTTATTAACGCATTATTTTGTATCACATCATATTCTGTCGTCAGACTCGCTCTCACCCACCGGGATTGAAAAGGAGCAGGGAAGCGAATAGGGCGACCTCGGAGTGGTTGAGTTGGAGTTTGTGGAGTTTGCGGGCGAGGCGAACGACCTCCTGGAGGCAGGGCAGGCGCAGCAGAAGCTCGCTGGTGAGGCAGTGGCCCGAAGGGAGAGAGAGCGTGTCCTGATCGACGTCGAAGTGGCAGCAGAGGAGCAGCACCACCACCTCCAGCCAACAGGAAGACAGGAGGCGACGGCGGTCCTCCACGTCTGAGATCTGAATTGGCGGAAGTTGTACAGAGATCACCTACATACTGTACGTTCGCTCAAAGGAGTTGCAACGACAAAGTGATCAATGTTTCGTTGTCACCCACTTGATCGATCAATCCGGTCTGCTTGGCGAACTCAACGATCCGCTGCATATACGGCTCGAAGATGCGACCCCAAAGAGCCCATTTCTCCTCCTGCGTCGTCAAGTCCAGCACGTCTGTCGAGACCGGTTGCTTCTGAAGTCAAGTATTCACGTACATACATGTAACTACGCGAACAGAAGGCACCACCCATCCATCTCCCTGGTCAGCTCACCTCGATGTCGAGAATGGAGCAGAAGGAGTGGGCCACGGCGTCCGTCAGCTGTCGACTCTGCTCGGCTACTTCTGCGAAGCGGTTGTGGGGAAGCTGGGCGTCGACGGCCTTCAGCTGGTTGCAGAGGGACTCGACTCGCTTCTTGACGCGATTCTCCTCGATCAGCTCTCGCTTGGCCTTGCGCTGTCGCTCGTCCAGAACCACTAAGAGGCATTTGTACATGAACTCTCCTGTCTGTAGGAGTGGAAGAAATGCCAGAGAAGCCAACTCACAGCCGACGGCCATTCCGACGTCGAGGCACTTCTGGTAGCGGCACTGCTGGCACTGGTTGCGCGAGGACTTGTCAACGGCGCAGAGCCCATCGGCCCGGCAGAAGTAGCGCAGCCCCTTCTGTATGGTGCGCCGGAAGAAGCCCTTGCACCCTTCGCAGGTCATGCAGCGGTAGTGGAAGCCGGTGGCCGCGTCGCCGCACACGGCGCACTGCTCGCCCGCCTCGCTCATGTAGCTGGGCACGAAGGGCTCAGACGCAGTCACTGCAAACGAAAGGGGACTTGACTGAAGGCGGCCTTCTTGTGGTTATCTCGCTCGTGCTCTATATTCGGCGCCGGTAATGGAATCTTGCACGAGAGAGTAAGCAGCGAGCCAGTTGGAGCAGGCGGCGTCCTTTGATGTGCCGGGAGGCCGGTAATTTATCGCGAACAGACGACCTAATGACTCGTGAATGGAGGAACGAATTAGGCGCTGTTCTGGCCGACGCGGCGGTTTCCAAGGAAGAAAGCTCTGCGATTGGCCAGAAAATCTACTACCAGGCTACGAAGCAGAACAGACGCGCCAAGTCCACTAGAAGCGCAAGTTTATTTTCTGGAAAGCAGGGTCAGTACACCTCGAAGCAGTTGCGCGGTCTTTCAGCGCTCACGAAACCCAAGACGGCAAAGAGGGGAGTGGACACAACTCGGGTCCGGCGTCAGGTGTGGAGGTACGGAAGAGAAAGAAGGGGCGGGAAGACGCGCGCCGCGCCCTGGCGACCGGCCAACGGCGGCGCGACTGAAGGGCCGTCGGGAGGAAGTGGAGGGGGAGGGGGTGGACGGTGGAGGCAGAACCGACGCGACGCCGTGATTGCGCAAGCCAAGTGGCCGTCTGATCCGTCTTCCGTCCGCCTTCCCCCATTTCCTACGGTCGCCCTTCCCCAAGGAAGGCGGGCGGCGCCGATAATTGGGTCACAGCGGCGTGCCATCGCATGCAAACAAATAATACGGCGGCAGTAAACGCGCGGGTCGAAGTTGATAAGAAGAGCGCCGTTCGGTCCTCCTGCCTGAAGATCACCGACCAGATAAACGGACCCCAATTGACGTCTGGCCAGAATCGGCGCTCGTCAAAACAATCCCCGTGCCTCAGGCTACCGATCCTGCGAATGAGCCCCCACCCCTCACTTCCTCGGCAGAGTTAGAGGAACTTTTGTCTGTCGTATTGGACCTAGACAGGCATAGTGCGAAAATAATTTGGGGATGAACCACTGTAACGCATTAATTCAGCGCAGTTGAAGCTCCCCGTTCCAAACGACACTACTGAATCCATCAATAGCATCAGCAATTGTGGTTGTTGAAGTCAACAATGTATGTACGTACTTACACGTATTCGTATATACCCAGACAACCACAGCATACGTATGTATGGATGTGCTCTGTTTGTACATACAGTATTATTCTGGACGGATTGAGGTGCTAATGTATCGTTTCGCGTAGCGCCAGAAGATTTCTAATGGAGCGGACGACTACCCTTCCTTTCATGTGTACGAAAAGCAAACTGGTAGCCTAAGTGGGAAGAGACACGGCACAGCAAATCTTAACGTAACTTAACTTAACTAACCTTGTTTAAACTTACCTTAACTCAGTTTGCTTAACTTAACTTCTGCCAGAGGTACTGAAGACAACTTCGGCAAGAGTATGGACTAAAGTGCTGTGTGGTAAGGCCATTGGGAGGAATTGTGCTATACATTACATAGCACAGGTAGGTGTATTCCAAAAGCTACTTATGTACTAAAATGGTACGTACCTACGCTAGACGCTACATGTATCTATTAATTGGTGTGACGCTTATAGGTAGCTGTCATGTTTATTGGTTATTGGACAGCAGATTAGAAAGGACACGCGGAAACACTAAAATAAACTTATAAAAATCCCGCTCACCTTTCATATGCCCCGGAGAAGCCTTCATTTCAACGTCTCTGACGAGCTGAAATCGACGATTCCGTTTAGTTGGGCGCGAAATCGGCGAGACGCCACACCGCCAGAAGGGAGGGACTTGGCGATACAAGAAGAGAAGAAAGGGATGGAAGAATGACTGGCGATTTTCGCGGACCTATTTATGGCCATGGTGGGTGGGGAGAGAGGCGGGAAGGGTAGTGGTCGGCGCAAGTGGTCCGCGTCGCTTCGGTCTCGGGTTTACCGAAGGAGGAGGGATGGGGTGGGGGGGTGGGGGGAGGTGACCGAGGAAGCAGGCGCTGAGAAGGGAACGTCTTCCTATTCAGTCAGGTGAGAGGATGGGCCAAAGAAGAAGGCGAAGGACGGAAACAAAAGAGAGGCGGGCGGCGCGGCGGCCGATTTCCCGCGCGAAAGCCGCGTGGCTTGTCTAGCCGTCTGAGGCGGAACCGACGAGCGACGAAGCGCCTTCGATCTGTCAATCCTCTTGTGTAACTCTATTGTTTGCTTGTGTCGACGTCGACGCGATCGCCACACCATTCGAGACGGTTTTAGAAGTGCGTAATTTTTTCGGCAATACGGGTGTACGGCAACAAAAGTACATCCGAACGCATGGCAGACGATATACATTGCGGCATAAATAACGCAATTCTCGAATCACAAACAAGAGAACTCCGGGGGGATATCGAGCGAACCTACAACACCGCGTTTCCCGTCACCGCTAGGCTGACACTTTCGTCACTCCGTTCAATATCACAAGAAGACTACCAGCCAAGTAAGAATATATGTACTTCAGCGTTTCCGGAGTGGAGTTGTTGTGAAGCAGTAATAATGGTGTGGTTCAGTTGATCTTTCTGCTCAGTCTGCCTGTGGAGGCGGGACTGGGCCTCTTGGACTTGGCCAGGAGTCTGGCCTCCTCCGCCTGCTGCTTGAGTCGGTTGATGAGCACGTTGATCTGTCGCGCCTGCGGGGTGGTCAGCACGAAGACCGCCTGTGGCGTCGTGTTGACCGTGCGCACGTTCAGGTAGCGCCGTCGCTGCTCGTGCTGGTCGTGGATCTCGAGGGACTCCAGCGCGTAGTTTTGCAAGACGTCGTGCGTCTGGCAGTTGATCAGGTGCAGGCCGCACTCGTTCACCCCAATGTAGACGTTCATGTCGCCGCTGACCGGCTGCAACGGCGGGGCATCAATAGATTGTTTGTATGATTCGTTTAACGAGTTACTCTACTTCTCTCTGTCTCACCTTCTGCATGAAGAGCATGCCAATGAAGTAGGCGGACCCGTATATTCGGAAGCCCCGACAGAAGGACAAGAAGCGGCTCTGCAGGTCCTGAAATCCACACAACACGCCTCAAGCGTCCTATCAATCAATCGACAACGACGAATTAAACTTTGCAACTAACCGTCACGTTGTATTTGGTGATCTTCTCCGTCAACGTCTTGTACTGCTTGAAGATCTTCGCCTTCAGGTTATCCAGGTATTTGGGGTTTCTGCCCAGTAGATGGTTGGGAATGATCTGCTCCAGGACCCGAGGGCTGAAACAGAGCGAGGATCACAAGTCCATTATGGCGCTGTTCAAGCGCCCATCTCTACTCACTTGCTGAGAAGTTGCCTGTCGGCGGCGTCCTTGACCAGGACGCGTAGCAGAACGGCCGACAGCACGGCCACGTCCGACTCCACGTTGGGGTAGAAGCCGCGGAGGTAGCTCGACCGCGCCTCCTCGTAGAGAAGACTCAGCGCGTAACCCGTTGGCTTGGCCTGCAAATCAATACAAGGAGTTGGTCCACCACAATTAGTACTTTCTGCTTAGTGAAGTCGTCGGTCGAGCTGCAACTAACTGTCTTTGCTTCGGTTCTGTCTGAGTGAGTGTCGCACGTTCATGTCAGAGACGTACTGTGAAATCGGGCTTCTCATTTCAACGTACACTCAAATATTTTCGTAACGCCTCGATGCATCCTAGTGCTCCATTCGAATTGACATTTGGGACCCTTTGCCCGATGATCTAATCAGCTAAATGCGATTTGGCCTAGCCGACTTGTTGCGTAGCCGCGGTTCTGCCTCGACACCTCCGCTGCTCTCTATAATCGCCAGCGCCGTCCGCATCTGTGGCCGAGTAATTGCAGTCGCGACGGAGGACAACAAGAATTCGGCACCATTTCCCGGGAGATGGGCCCTTCGATAAGTGTTCGCGTTTGAAACAAAGCTAGGGACGCGCCGCTTCGTCCTTCTAGCGGGGTGGAACAGCTGTAAATCAATTTTGCCCACTCGAGAGGCCGCTGCGGCGCGACATTCAGTTGTACGGACCCTGGGGAACGACATATGGTCTAGAAGCCCACTCCGCTGCCTATTCTTTGAAAACGACGCGCTTAGACCTTCTCACACGTTGTCATCGCCGCCCCACCCACTTATCGCCCTGCTCAACAAACATCCGTGTGAAGGCTTCAAGAATCGCCCGAATCGATCGTCCCGAAAAAGGATCGGAAAGGAAGGAAAGCAGCCCCCACCGACGTGTCACCTCCTACCAGCCCCCCCCCCCCCCCCCCCCCCCCACCCCCAGCGAAGGCACATACAACGCAAGCAAGCGGCGAAGAAGACGACCCTAGGGGCAATTAGCGCCCCTCGAGTGTGCGCTCGCTCCAGGGAAGACTTAGAGCGAGGAAGCGAGCCACTATTATTGTCTACAGCTGCGTCCCCCGCTTCTTTGCTGGAAGACGGCGGCGGCGGCGACACCTCATCTGACCACCACCTCCCTGGACCTCAGTGGGACTTCTCGGCTGCCAGTCTCCCTGTCTGCTGCTGCCAGTCCATTCATTCCACAGCGCTGACTGACACAACAGGTCGCAAAGTGCGGAGCGTCCGAGTAGGAGGGAGCGGGCAGCGGAAATTGCGAGACGACTGAGAGAGCCGGCCGTCGCTTCTGCTGGCTGTCGCTAATATCATCTCTGGCGGTCGTCATAATCAAGCCTTTGTTGCGCCGAAACAGGCAGGAAGGGCGCCAAAGTGGGAAGGGGTGAGTGAGGGAGAGAGGCGGCCGCCAGAGTCCGACTGTCCACACGGACATAGGCAAGGCCGCGTCTGGTCAAGTGGATTGCCTCCAGAGAGAGGGGGAAGCGAGACCACACACGAGAGGAAGCGAAAGAGAGAATTGGAATCCCTCCGTCGTCGGCCCTGTTTCCCCCATCCCCATCCCTCCCTCCCGGCGTCATCAAAGGAAGCGAAGAGCGAAATTTTTATTAGTCCCTTTCTGGCCTGCAGGCGCGCCATTACCGAGAAGTCAAATAAACAGGCCGAAGGAGCGTATTCGACGCTCTGTCGGAGGGCCGATCGCGCCGCCTTTCTGACAGTTGCATTATTGCTGTTTGGCGGTCACTGAGAAGGCTTTCGGCTCGGCTGCCAAAACACTCATCTCCGCCTTTCACTCGGTATCGTCTGTAAACACTGGCAGCGAGTGTAGCGACAAAGCGCCGACGTGCCCGCCACCGCTGCTGCAACTGACCCCTTTCATTGGCCGGTGGTGCTGCCGCCTGCCTGTCTTGGCCGTCTCTCAAATTCCTATTGACGTTCCCGTTGAGGAAAGAAGAATCACCGCCAAACCAATGATTTCCGCGTGTCTTCCTCTGGTTGCTGCTCCACTGCTTCTCATCTCTCTTACCTCAGGTATACATATAAGACGATGACCATACTTTGGAAGCGCAGGATACCATACTTTGACATCGTTAATGTCTGTCTTTTCTCCAGGTCTCAAATGCGCCCAGTGCGACAACCCTCAGGGCACTTCCACAGGAAACAGTTCGCATGCCCGTCACTTCAGAGCTGCGTGCCTCTCAGGAAGGGTCGAACCCACCCCATGTGCCAAGTCGACGGACACCCACTGCGTCGTTAACTTCTACAAGAGCTCTGCAGACAAAGGTTATGATTTAAAGTGAATACCATCGCTCACCGAGCCATCAGAATTCAAAAGTCGTTTCAGAGATTGCGGTTTTGTGGAGGCGCTGCGGGCAAGCCAGTCCCCTGCCAAAGTGCACTCGCTACAAGTTCTTCAAGAAATCGAAACGAAGACGGCTACGACACCGTCGTCGGCGACGGGTCCGGAGAAGGCGCGTCGACTGGCGTCACAAGAGTAACAACGGCGACGAAGACGACTCCTCTTCGAAGGAGGAGGTGCGCGTCTGCGAAGTGGGCTGCGCCTACGACGGCTGCGGACTCGAGATGACGCGTTCGGCGGCGACCACTCCTCCTCTGACATCGACCGAGGCGGCGCGTTTGTTGCTCCTAGCGCTGCTGCTGCTGTCGCTGACCTAGCGGCGATGACAATCGTTCTGCAACACATTTTTACACGCGCGCCATCTGTTGCCGACTGCCACGCCCTGAGAAAGTGAGTCGTGCATGGAAGAATTGATGTGATGCTATCTGTCAAGGGGGAAGGAATGCATTCGCCTTCGTTGTCGCCGTAAAGAGGTGACGGCGCGAAATGAAAGTGAGTGGCCTATCTTGACGGTGATGATAACGCCCCTTCCATAGGCAGAGAAACGCCCAACCAACATGATGCTATGCAGCTGACGGCGCTCTATTCAACGCCTGCCTCCACCTGGTACCGCTGATAAACTTCGCTAGTCTTGTTGTCGTAAGGCGTTTCCGCCTTCCAGCTCTCACTCGCCGGACGGACGCAGCTACAGCTGAGTTTATGGAGCCACAAACTCACAAACAACCACGGACGGAAGTGGTGTCGTGAAATGCTCGTTAAGTTAGGAATTCGCCTGCTTGCTATTCTGAGCCCTAGGCGCAAAGCGCGTCTATTGCAGCGCTGTTTACGCAGCATGGTATTTCAAAGAAATGGCCTCGGTGGAAAACATATTACCCACCGCAATTTCCTTGTCCAGCGAGGCGCGAGCGTCCCTTCGAAAGACGAGTTTTGGAGCTTCGCTCGCCGGATCCGTGCAGTCGCTCCACTCAGGCAAAACTTTCGTCTGCCACATATTCAGGTGTTTGGCCGGCTTGTGCTCGGCCTTCAGCTGGAACTCTAAAACGCGATGCACCTTCGTTAGTGGCTTTCCTCCCTCTGACAGACTGAATCGTTAGATACAGGCAACGCTTGTCAATCGAACCGAGGCTTCTTGAGCAGATCCAGATGGCGAAGAGTTGTGAGGAGTCAGGGGTCAGCTGCAGGTCCTTGCACACCTGCTCGTGGAGTTCGGCCGCCGTCGTGTTCAGCCCGTTCACCATGTAGACCATCACGTTTGTCATGTCCATCAGGTCGATCTGCATCTTCGGCAGCTGCAAGAAGAGAGGACGAGAAGCAATTACCTGCGTTAGTAAGCAGCAATGGGAATTCGATGCGCAGATGAAAACTTATCCTACTTAACTAACTTAACTAGCCAGCCAGTACCTTTGCCTTCTGCGCGGAACGAAGGAGGGCGGCGGCGGCAGCCCAATCGGTTTTTGGCGTAACCCCACAGATGTCCAGCGCTGTCTTTCCGTCGTTGTCCTTCTTGTCGACGTCAATTCGAGGATGGCTCAGCAACAACTCCACCTGGATGGGGCCAAACTGCTAGCACTATGCATTTATCTCGATTATTCAGCAGCAGTTTTCCTTACTGCGTAAGCGTGGCCGTTCCACGCAGCGAAGTGCAGCGGCGTGGAACCGTTTCTGTTGGCTGCGTTGACATCGACACCTTCCGTGAAGTTGACAAGCACCCGAATTGTCTCCAGTCGGCCATACCTGCAGAATATAGATGAGTTTGCCATCTGTAGTCAGCTATACGGTGCTTTATATGGGGCAGTGGGCTATATATGTATTGCAACAGTGCCGCGTGGTGCATAGAGTATGCTCACCACGCTGCGTAGTGTAGTGGTGTCCAGGTATCGTTGTCTCTGCCGTTGGCGTCGTAGCCAGCCTTCTTTCGAAGGAAATCCGTGAGTGTGGCACTCTGAAGGGAGCCATTATGCACTACGCTTCTATGGAGTTCACGTGGAAGGGAAAGAGTCGACGGTCGAGCGCCCACCTCTCCTAAGTACGCGTAGTGGTGGAGGGGGAACTGCTCGGACCAACTGAGTCGGGCTACTGAGTCTCCGCTGCTGATCTCCGGGTGCGCAGAGGAGTTGGAGGAGCCGCCGTCGATGGACGGACTTCGCCTTCTCAGAATCACCCCATTCAACCTCTTCACTATGTAGGCGACCGGCTCAGCTGGCAATGTTGACCCGTTCGCTGGTATCCTGAAGTGTAGACAACATTTGTGTTTTATTTCCGTATTCTCTCATTTATTGCCCACTTGTTTAGCTTAGTGATGCGGTCCACTAATTGCATTACATCCTATGATGAGTCAAATATTGAATTAACACCTCAAATTGTACTGAACCCATAATTGACCTTTTAAAATAACTAACAATCAGTAACCCGTTTGTGTATGTGCCATTATCTGTAACTATGACGATTAACTAATTAGATTAATAAAATAATTAAATGAACTGCATAGCACCTCAACTTTCAGTTACATAACAATTCAAATTTACCCATTTCTGTATATTCCATTATTTGTACTGTAAATAGTACCGTCGTATTCATGACATCAGCGTGTCGTATTCAGGATTTAAGATAACCGGCAGCAGCGTCTGTTACCAATATTATCCTGATACCGTACATACAAGCGTACAATAGGTACCTAAGTACACCCATGTAGCAAAGCAACTGACCTGAAGTAGTCTGAGCCGGACAAGGGATTGATGACGGTGACGTCGAATTTGTCGAGGGCTGTTTGATTGACGAGCGCGTCGTTGCCTCTTCTCTTGGCCTCTTCGAGGTCGTCGATGTAGCGACCTGGATCCACTATGATGCCGGGGTTGCCGTCGACGCTGCTGGAAGGGTAAAGTTCTCCGGCGTCCGGCTTCTCTTGCTCTTCTCGGTCGACATCGTCGTAGTGGTAGGCGCGCAGGGAGCAGATGGAGGAGGAGGAGTCCGTTCGAGGGAAGACGCCGGAGGCGGAGGCGCGGGCGCGGATGGACTCGCGGTTGCAGGCGCGACTCTCGGTAGGCTCGTGGCCGGGATTGTGGACGCAACGACTGAGGCGGCTGGCCGAGGAAGGCCTTTGGAATAGGTCGAACACGAAGTCGCGCTCGACCTTTTGTCGTTCCGCCAGCCATCTGAACGACCCGACACGCCTGCTGAACGTTGCTATGAGCTGACTAAGGCAAGGCCGTCTCGAACGAACGACCCACTCTTCCAGTCGAACGACCAAATGTCGCGTTTCCGCTTCCACATCCCATGACGGATCGGCTTTGCTACTGGTGCATTGTAGCAGGGCGGCCTTCAGGCTGATTAGCTCCACGTTCGAGTCGAGCTTCACAGATGGACGGTCTGAAATGGATCGGAGCAGGGTGTACAATAATCGCAGTCGTTTGGCACTCGTGTTTAGTCTCGCTGCCTGCTTTTCGTCGACGGTGTGTTTCGTTCACCCAAGAGCCCGTGTTCAAGACGAGCAAATGGCAATGGATTGGGCGTTGTCAGTGATTCACGGCACGAGCAGTGCGGCCGCGCAGTTGCAAGTCACGCGGCGTGCGGAACCCGCGCAGTGATTCGCCTCGGAATGCGCGGCGCCGCAGGTTGGAGCGAACCGCACCGTTCGCGCATAGGTAACTTCTCCTGACGAATATAGAAGAGGAGCGAAGAACAGTAGCGGAGTCACATCAGCGACTGAACCTGCGGAGGAATCTCGGCGCAGAGTAGGGGAACAAAAGGACGGGTGTGGTGTGGGCGAAGAACTCGACGCGTAGGTACGGAGGCGGCGGCGCCTACTTCGTCGTGGACGGGATCGAATTTTGTGCTCTGTCTCTCAGTCACTGATGCGAATCGAGAGGACGACTAGTGAAGTGAGCAGCCTGCCACTCCCTCACCCGACGGTACCTACCTACATACATGGAACGATCAAGTCGTGAGGAGAGGCAAGATGCATGCACAACGCCTGACACTGCAGTAGCACTGCACCCTTCTATGTATTGATGACACCGACGATGACGACACAATCGTTAGACTCTGCTCTCACCGTCTGCCAGCACTGGCACGCAGTAGAGGGGCGGCAGCTGTCGAAAGCCATAGTCGGTGCTTCCCTTCCAGTAGGACACCCTGATGGCCCTCCTACAGATGGGGCCGGCCGCAGGCGACGCGTCCCCATGTCTGCGTCGTCCATTCAGGTGTTTTCTGGCCAGTCGAATGGCCTCCTCGGCGTCGTCGTCGCCCTTCCTTCTGCGGGGTCCGCTGGGTAGGCGCCTAGTGGCGGCCTCCTTGACCAGTAACAGGTTGAAGTCGGACGGGGAGCAGACGGTCGTTGGCGCTGCCGTCGACGAGGAAGGCGTCGACAGGGAATGGTGCAGCTTCTCGGCCTGGCGCAGCTCGAGCACGGCCACTGACAATAATGCCATGGCTGCCAGGTTTGTATGTCTGGTGGATACGTGGATTAGACTCGCTGCTTTCTGAAATATGTAGTGCAAAGACGTTTCCGGGTTGATGAAATACTGCATGATTCGCGACAACCGAAAGCTTGACCAGGGGAGTGATTCACTAAGGGTTCGCCGCATTTATCATACAGTACATACTTGCGTACAGCAATGGGATGTTGCATGTACACATAGGCGTCTCAACAAGCTACATTGATGTATGTACAGGGTGTTTTTTTTAGACGGCCACATTTTGAATGCTAATAACTTGCAGTAGCGCCATCGGTCAAACTTGAAATTTTCGCAGTCGAAAGACAAAGCCTGCGCAATTTTTCTACAGTTGGTCCGACAAATTTATCTTGCGTACGTCAAAATTGTCGGCGTGTTAACTTTGGGCCCGATTTTTCGACGACTTAATCAGCTTGGCAAGCCGTTACTTAGCCACCCCTTAACCGATTCCATTAAGATCAACGGCGTTTTATAGGGCACATGATAAGCTTTTAATTGATTGGTAAGCCAAATCGGTAGCACTTGCGGAGCTCGCGTTACGTTGAGTCAAATGCGTGCGCAATTCAGAAACTTGCAGAATTGAGTTGGTCGCCGGCTGTTGGACATTTCTGTCATTTTCGAGACGGCGTAGCGGCTGTTCCGTATGAGCTAGCGATTGGTGTTGGACATTAATTGAAACCTTATTACGGGTCCTATAACTGCCATTGATTTTAATGGAATCGGTCAAGGAACGGCAAAGTAGCGACGTGCCGATATGTAACATCCGGCTAGAGATTGGCCCAAAAATCGGGCCCAAAGTTAACACGCCGACAATTTTGACGTACGCAAGATAAATTTGTCGGACCAACAGTAGAAAAATTACGCAGGCTTTGTCTTTCGACTGCGAAAATTTCAAGTTTGACTGACGACGCTACCGCAAGTTATTAGCATTCAAAATGTGGCCGTCTAAAAAAAACACCCTGTATATGTAGTTAGCAGATGGCACAAACACTGCCCAAGTTCTGAAATTCGCCGAATCTTGGCCGTCTTTCTCGTAGCTACGCAAGAGTCGCGCTAACTTCGGAGTGGGTCGCGGCCAACGAAAAGGCAACTGACGAAGAGCGCAACGGGGCGGCAGTCCATTGAAGAAAAAACAGCAGCAGTAGAAAAGATAACCGCGTAACGGGCACGGCTGAGTCGGGGCGTGGTCGGACAGTTCGGCGCAGGCAGGCAGAAAGAGGCAACGGATAGCCAACCGATTCAGGCGGGGCAGGCGGCGAGCGAGCAGTCAGCGCACTGCCGTCTGTCTGCACGTGCATACATACTGCAGCCCTTCTGCATTCAATGTAAACGTGAAATGGGCGAGTAGATGCCGAGAGGATAGAAGGGAGGGTTCTGTACACGTCGACGGAGCACGAGACTACGCCCGTCGTGTCGTGCGCCACTGCTGACAGTGCAGGTCGTCGTTGTGGGAGCGCGCAGTCGCCGCCTGCCAGTCAGCGCCCATGCTGGGGCACAATCCGCCTGCATACAGAGAGGTTCCTGTCATTGGCGCCAGAGATATTTGCTGCAGGTGGAGGGAGGGACTGCACAGCGCTTTGGGAAGTCGCGAACGGCGCGGCGGTGACACACAGCGTCGCCTTCTTTGCCCACCTCCCTCCGACTTTCTTCCCTTCTTTCCGCCGCGACCAGTCTGTAAACAACAAACCAGACCTGCTGGGGTCTCTCTCTCTCTCTCTCTCTCGCTCGCTCTCGAGTTCAGGCGTCATCGGAGCCGAGAAAAGAATAGCGCGCCGCCAAAATTGCACCGAGCCAGAGCGCGCACATTTAGAAGGACTGCAACACCGCGAGTTTTCCTTGTCGCATGACATGGGCGTGCCGCCGGTTCGACGGTCGTCTTCGCCGGCGCAGCCAAATCAATCACAGCAACTCGACCACCAGAGGGCACGTCCCGCCGAGACGCCGCATGCATTGAGACGTTACCGGCGCCACACCCTACATACTTGAAACGGCAAGTTCGACTGTTCAATGCCATGGCACGCGCAGTCTCCCAAACCAAAACTTCCAGTCGAAAAGCACATAAGTGAACCGCAAAATCGTTTACACTGATTACCGATACCATTTCCACTAGCAACGACACCAGTCGACTACTGCACGAGAGAGCAGACCAAAGAACAGAGGCAACATGAGCAGATCCGCAGTTGTCTACAGGGGGTATATATGTATATGTATGTAGGTATGCACAAGTCTACGCAAGACTGACGGAGGCGTCATGCCCGGCGTAGATTCCGATGTAGCCTCCTTGTGACGCTTTGGCGGCAGCGGCTAGCGACAAACTACAGAAGCAGAGTCGTTACGCAATCTCCATTCCGTCGTGTCTTGACTCTTGAATTGATTAGGCGACCGCAGTTGTAGACTTCGTTAGTGCCTGGCGTTCATCTGTAGGTGGTCTATGCGAACCACCTTGCTCTTCTTCCCTTCGAACAAGGCCAGAAGTCTCTTTCTGCAGGCGGAGCAGGTGACGAACATGAGGGCGGGATTCATCAGGTTGAAAAGATCTCCAGAAAGGGACCACAGCAAGCGGTGGTAGCCTATCAGCCA
>JASAMZ010005937.1:0-12089 GCA_030248115.1 Linhomoeus sp. GSCO2_2 | reverse complement strand
CACGCCTGTGCTTTCTTGACGAAGGAGCCCCCTTTGCCGATGACCACACCACGCGGCACGTCGTTCGGAAGTGTCACAGTCTCGAAGACGGTGGCCGCTTTCGGTTTCATCTCCTAAAATCGACACAAATTCTGGTCTCGAACGAATTTGTGCTCAAAACACAAAACTGACCTCCACCAACTCTTTGACGGCTACCACAGCAATCTCGACCTTGGCCCGATTGCCCCAGATCGTCACTTGGCCCTCCGGCGAATCGGGCGGATTTCGGCCCACTCGCATCCACACGCCGTATTTCTCCTACGAGAAATCCTATGCGATATGCGCCAAAGGATCACCGGAACAAGACACAAAATCGCCACTGACTCTCAATCCTTTGATCCGACCGCCCTGCTTTCCGATCAGCATGGCGACGACTTCGCCCGGCACCGGAAAACGTTCCTCATAATGGGGATTGGATCGCCTTGGTGGGCCCAAAGAATTGTTGAACACCAACGGTCGCTGCATGTTAGCGCCGTCTAGACGACATCCACAACACGTGAACTTAGCCGCTCGCTCGCTTGGCACCAACTCAAAAGACAGCGCCGTGTAAAGGGGATGGGAGGGTGGTGTATCGGCGGGCGAGAGGGAACGCTGCCTACCGTACGCTCCGAATATCGCAATCGACGTAACTACGGTTTCGCTCTAGTCTGTCGAACGCCATACCTTAGTTCCATTTGAATGAGACAGTGCATCACTTTGTAGGGTGACAGAGACCCTAATCAGCGGTCTACGGTGCGCGTCAGCTGACATGACGCCACTTACGCTGATTCACCACAGTGCGGGAACTCCCCAGATCGGGCGAACAAGCTGTTTTAAAAAAGTTGAGTTGTTTTATTAATACAGAGTGGTTTGTGAGTGGTTCAAAGTGGAAGAGTAAAAGAGTGGATACTTTTGTAAAGTGTTTCGAAGCCTTTCCGATATGACGCGCGCCCGCCCGGAGTACACTATTCATGCGCTACTTCTGACACGCTCCTTTCTGAGGGGTTCTTGCAGGGCAACATTGGGATCGCCCGGGATTAATTTTTTTGAGCAAGACACACGCATTTCTGAGCGGTTGTTGCAATGCAACATTGGGATCGCCCGGGATTAATTTTTTTAGCAGACAAAATTGTTATTAAGTCAAGGGTTAAAAAAACGACAGTTTCTTTACGAATGAGTGTCCAACATTTGCCACAACGTAAGCTTTCAAACGGTCGAACGAACGTCGCTCGACAACGTAAGACGAGCGAGTTAGAGCCGCTTTGCTGTTTGGATCTTTGGGGTACTGTAGCTCGCGTAATTCAAACTTTCGAATGTCGACTTCTCTTAACGTAATGGTCAGTGTGTCGAAACCTATTTAACGAACTCAAGATCGTCTCTCTGCGACGAAAGACGACTGAGTTAGAGAAGTTTTGCGTTTTGAACCTTTGGGTTGCTGTAGCTCGCGAAATTCAAATTTTTGAGTTTTGACCAATAGAAGGACAAATGATCAGTGAGTCGAGAGCTATTCAATAAACTCAAGATCGTCTCTCTACGACGCACGCTGATCGAGTTAGAGCGATTGTAGTGTAAAAATGTCGAGAATGCCGCTTTTCGTGTTGCGTGTTTGCGTAATTAAGACAATTTTTAATGCCAAATGAAAGAGCACGTCGAGACCTTTTAGTTGACCTATCGCACGCCGCACTACGACGTAAGACGAGCGTGTTAGAACCGTTTTGCGTTTTGACCTTCGGGTTACTGTAGCGCGCGCAATTCAAACATTTGAATATCGACTTCTCTTAACGCAATGGTCAGTGTGTCGAAACCTATTTAACGAACTCAAGATCGTCTCTCTGAGACGGAAGACGAGCGAGTTGGAGAAGTTTCGCGTTTTACACCTTTGGGTTACTGTAGCTCCCGAAATTCAAACTTTTGAGTTTCGACCAATCGAAGAACAAATGATCAGTGAGTCGAGAGCTATCCAACCGACCCAATATAATCTCCCTACGACGCACGCTGAGCGAGTTAGAGCGATTTCTGCGTTAAAAACGCGAGAATGTCGCTTTTCGTGTTGCGTGTTTGCGTAATTAACAAAAGTTTTAATGCCAAACCAAAGTGCACGTCGAGACCTTTTAGTTGACCTATCGCGCGCCGCTCTACGACGTAAGACGAGCGAGTTAGAGCCGTTTTCAGTTTGAACCTTCGGGTTACTGTAGCGCGCGCAATTCAAACGTTTGAATTTCAAAGTCTCTTGCGACATTACCAGTGAGTCAAGACCTATCCATAAAGTCCAAGATCTCCTTCCTACGACTTTCCAACCCCGAGATATGAGAGCGTTACGGACGGACGCACGCACGCACGCACGCACGCACGAAAAGCTCTCGTAGGGGTTCGCCCGGCTGAGGCCGGGCGAAAAAAATTGCTGGGCCCATTTCACCGCACCCAGCTGGTAGTTGGACGTAGTTTCTTTGAGCGCTAGAGACAAGGTTTTGTCGGAAAGTGAAACCTTCAGTTGCTCGTTCCAATATGACAAGCGTTAGTGTTAACCTGCATACACAACGAGAGCGGTCTACTACCTACCAAAAGTCGAGTCCCTCGATGCTTCATACCATGGCAACTCAACCTGGATTCATCAGGGGAAGTGATTCCCTTTATGGAAGGTACACAGCTCTACATATCCACATCATGCAGGCAGATCCGACCATTTCTATACCACTTCAAAGACAAAGAACACCCCTGCATAGCCATCTGAGAACTGTTCGAATTTCTCCCTATGGAGTCGCTTCAGCGTTCCCTCCTTCTCCAACTGCTCCAGTTTTCTCTCCAGCTGGTACGGATAATCCGTATGCAGAGACTCCTGCAATTCTTTCGTCAGCGGCTGGAGGAAGATTTCTCGCGTTCCCAAAATGAAGTGGCCCCCTTTCTTGACGGGGTCGATTAGAGCGTTCAGATGACCATCGTGGAGACAGCCCGGCCCGAAGCAGCCTGACCATTGTTTTTGTTGGGGGGGGGGGGGGGGGGGGGGGACGACGACGACGACGACGGCGGCGGAGGCTGCGGCGGCGACGACGACGGCCTAATAATACTTCACATCCACCCACCAACGTTAACGACAGCATCGTAGTGGCGCGACTTGAAGTTGTCCGAGAGCCGGTCGGGCTGGAGCATCTCCACGATGCAGTTGTCAAAGAGGTCCTTCGCCCTGGCCACTTCCAGCATTTTCTCCGAACCATCGTGACCGTCCAAGCGGGAGAAGCCCAGCTTGCGCAGCTCCACTGCCTCGAGACCTGGAGGTATTGATAGGCGTTTGCCTGCAAGTATGTACCGGGTGTCCCATAAATCCAGAGCCCCCCTCTACGGCAAGCTGTAGAAAACTCTAGGCGGTGAAACTTACACACAGATTGAAGTCCAAAGTCTTGGGACTTCTGACACCTAATTTCAGCACTGTACACAACTTCACTCGGGAATTCCGGTGCAAAACCCGAAGTTGGTCAATTTCTCAAAACTGGCCGTCTTCTGTCGGCCACAACTTTCGCTAGACTGCAGCTAATTTGGTGCGACTTGTACCGTTTTAAAGAAGACAAATTAGGCTTTCGAATGGTCTTAGAACGAAAATTGTAGCTTGTAGCACGCACGAGAAAGGTCGAAACAAAGTTCGTTTGCCGGCCCCAAAGCAGGGTGCAGTCAGCCCCTCCTTCTGCAGCAGGGCCTCCTCCACGACGGCCAGCGGCCGTGACCAATTTTGGGATTTGTGCCCGCAATTCCGCGAAAGTTGGTGTATGATGCCGAAATTTGGTGTCAGATGTCCCAAGACATTGGACTTCAATCTGTGTAAGTTTCATCGAAGAGAGTTTCCTACAACTTGCTGTAGAGGGGGGGTCTGGATTTATGGGACACCCGGTACATGGTGGTCCAGAGTTCCGGCGCAACTTTAAATTTGAATATCTTTAGCTAGGCTGCAAATTTTTCCATGCGGTTTGTTGCGTTCGAAAGCCAACACAATGGCAATTTTTCTCCGAAAGTTTCAACGAATTCCACTCAATGTGGCAAAATTGCGCCCTTGTACAACAAAAGTGCCAATTTTAACGACCCTGTTGACTTCTGGTAGTGTTTACAAGAAATCTTCGGCACCCATTTGGACGCCGGTTGTTACAGATGATAGGCCACATAATGCCCTTTATAATGCCCCTAAAACGAGGTCCATGCTGCTAACACAGCTGACTCTGTACAGTGCCGAATTATGGAAGTGACCAGATTCTGGACTTCCGAGGCCACTTCACGGTCATTTTGTCGTGGCCGAAAGAATTCGGTGCTGTACAGAGTCAGCTGTGTTAGCCGCATGGACCTCGTTTTAGGGGCATTATAAAGGGCAATATGTGGCCTGTCATCTTTAACAACTGGCGTATGGGTGCCGAACATTTTTGTAAACACTACCAGAAGTCAACAGGGTCGTTAAAATTGGCACTTTTGTTATACAAGGGCGCAATTTTGCCACATTGAGTGGAATTCGCTGAAACTTTCGGAGAAAAGTTGCCATTGTGTTGGCTTTCGCAAGCAACAAACCGCATGAAAAAATTCGCAGCCTAGCTAAAGATATTCGAATTTAAAGTTGCGCCGGAACTCTGGACCACCCTGTATATGTGGATCGCCGCCTGTAAGTATAGATGTTGCACCCACTTTCCGCAATCCAGCCAGGTTGCGCAATCTGGAGGGTTTTCCTCCAGACTACGCAATATGGCGCGATCTGGAGGGAGGCCCCTCCAAACCGCGCAATCTCTGGTCGGCGGGGCACAGCAGGCCTGAGCAGGAGGTGAATTAGATGGAGGAGTGTTCATCCCACTTACAGTTTGCACTAAAACTCTGTCGACGTCGCGCCTGGCGGGTCGAAAACTGAGGCTTAGCGCGACCACCAACTTCAGGGCGCGCGGAGCGCGCCCTGCAGTCGGTCACCGGTCGCGTTAAGCCTAAGCTTCGACCCGCCAGACTGCGACGCCGACTAGACTCTTGTGATCCGTCTCTGGGCGCAGGGCGAGCCTAAGCATAGCCTGATATGGACGGAAACGACTTCCTGGTAAAAGAATTGAACGTAAAAGTTAGAGAATTCAACATTCTAGCAGCTGATTGCACGTTCTGGAGGGGCTGCCCTCCAGAACACGCCATATTGCACAGTTTGGAGGGGCACCCCTCCAGATCGTGCAATATTGCACATTCTGGAGGATTGCGCCGTCCGGATGCGACATAGATAGGTCGACTACACAGAGAAAGGAATGCCCCTGATCAATTTCTATAAGGAATGACCGCTATATTACTGCAGTGCGACAGGCAGTAGGTAGGTAGGTACTGTACGCGCTGCACCAACCAGTGCCGGCGCCGACAATCAGTAAGCTGTCCGTGATTTTCAGAAATCTCTTGCAGAGATCGGCGGCCTGCACGTGGCCGAAGTACTCCAGGGCGTCGCGGTCGTACGTCTCGGCCCAGTGGTCGTAGAAGGCTCGCACCTCCTCTGGAGTCTTGGCCGCGTAGTATTCTGTGGCCGTCTTCCGCTCCTCCGACGTTGACATGGCGAGTTGGTGTTGTGAAATTCAGACAGAGTACATACGAATGTAAGGCTGTGCCGTGCTACGTAATCCGAATAGCGGCGTGTAGCACAACGGCTGAGGCGACAGAGAGCACAGCAACAAAGAATGCACTAGAAAGTGCTGCCAAGGTAGGCGAATCCGGTTCTCAGCGGAAAGGTACCTAGTGGGTAGATAAGGGCGCGAATAGAGCGCCGACTCTTCTTGCACACTTGGCTCTGTGTACCGTGCTGTCAATTTGAATTTCAAGTATCTATCGTCAAATCCATCAGTGGGGGAGGGGGGGGGCTTTGCTGAGGCAATTAGGATTCGATAACCTATAACCTTAAAATAACCTGGTAATAACTGGTAGGTTATGCCAGGTTATCGAATACCCCCAACAACCAATAACCTCAATTGGAATTCGTAGATTGAAGGTAATCGATAACCTAAACTGCAGAATCCATAGGCATAGCATGTTCGTTATACTTGCTTCCCGATTGGCATGTTTCTTGTACTTGCTTCCTGTATCTCTTATTGCGTGCTACGTGGCGTATCAGCTTGAGGCACACAGGCGCGGCGGTTTCATCGCGACAACGACGCACACAAGGTCGCATCTGCGCACCGAGCAGGAAAGAAGCGCGCGAAACAGGCAAGGAGGCCGACTTCGCTAAGCACAGAAGGGCGACACCACCGCGGCATTTCAAAACAACAATTATGGCGCTCGCCATCTCCAAGAGCGCTCGCAAGCACACAACCGGTGTCAAAAGGCCCTACACCTATTGGTCCGAACTTGTTTCGACGGTCCCGCTACACCACGCTACACCTCAATACTACCCCGGGATTTCAAATTATTGCCACAAACCCACCCTGAACCATCCGAAAAGGGTCGAAAGTGAACAGTAATCGCAAAACTAACGCGAAATTCGAACTCCCCGACCCCGAAAACCCCCGAACCAACTGTCAACTCGATTTTGAAAATTTCGGCCCGGGATTCAAAAATTCGACGCGGCCGGGTTATGGTAGCTCGACAGACCAAAAACTACGTTTCCGGATCAGATTTTAGAGTAGAATCGATTGGCGGTGTCCATTTCCCGGTAGAACCATGCGATTCGGCGAAAAAACCGGCCAAAACCCAAAATCCCCAAATTTGGTCCCGAATGGAAACCTTTTGTGACCGGATAACTCCCGAGTCCCTTGATGGGTTTTGCCGGTTTCTTCTTAAATGAAAGAGCACATCTAGACGCCGGCCGGAAATTTTATCTCAGCCCGATCCGTCCAGTAAATCGCGAGATATGATTTTTTGAACGGCCTGAACCGGGTTCTCAAAATTTGAATCTACCGTATCTCAGACGCGGCGCGTCCAAATTTTCCAATTTTTTATTTCCCAAGTCCGCCTCCCCAAGGACTACAACATATCCAAAAATGGTGAATTTTGATCAAGTGTAGCGAAAATGGCGGGGGGCGGAATTTTTTTTACTTAGTAAAAATTTGAATTTTTGAATTTTCAAAAAAATTTTCCATTACCGGAATTTTCTAGGTTCCTTTCCAGCCTGCGCATCCACCAGGGATATCGAACACAAAAAACCGCTTGCGAATCGGTTTAGTCTAGCGAAAGTTATGAGGGGGCACAAAGAACTTGTTCCCTACAGGATGCCTACTGCTCTCCGCCGACTTCGTCGGGGCGGAGTGCCAAACAAGTCTCTTTTAAAAAGCGGAGTGGTTTTGAGCTTTGAATTTTTACTGAGATTGTAGCAAGGCCCTTTCCGGTTTCGTGCAGCGTCTTTGACTCTCCTCGCGACTACACTTTTTGGAGTGGTCTTGCTACGCAACATTGGTATCGCTCGGGTTTAATTCTTTACACCAAGAAAATCATCTTTTCAGACTGAATTTAAAAAAGACACTGGAATCTAGCGCAAAACTACAGGTTAATTGTGAGCATGATTTGATGTTGGCTTGCAGTGAGCTCTTCAGCGATGTCAAGACCGCCGCTCTGCAACGCACGAGTGCCAAGATATAACAAACCAAAATCTGCAGTTTTCATCGCGTTTTGGTTACTGTAGCCCTCTCATTGACCTTTTAAAACCTTTGTTGTCGGATTCTTGCTCAAGAGGTCGAGCGCTTCATTTTGATGTGCGATTCGACTAGGTTCTATGAAGTTTTGACTTTTTGCGGACATTACTTCGGGATACTGTAGCGCGCAATTTTTAAAACTTGTTATTATTTCGACGTCACAGTTCGCGAGAGTAGTCCGAGGGCTACCCGTCGATGTGTCGAACTCAACCCAGCGACGTCAGACAAGCGAGTTATTAAGCCCGAAGCAAGCGTGTCGTTTCCAGTTTTCGACGCGTTTTGGTTACTGTAGCTCTCTATTTAAACTTTTGAAACTTTTTGTTGTCGGATTCGTGCTCAAGAGCTCGAGCGCTTCACTTTGATATGCGATTTGACTAGCTTCGATCAACTTTTGTCTAAAAACCGACCCCACTTTGGGATACTGTAGCGCGCGAGTTTGAAAACTTATTTCAGTTTTGAACACTCAGATGGCGAGAGTAGTCCGAGGGCTACCCGTCGATGTGTCGACCTCAACCCAGCGACGTCAGACAATCGAGTTATTAAGCCCAAAGCAAGCGTGTCGTTTCCAGTTTTTGACGCGTTTTGGTTACTGTAGCTCTCTGTTTAAACTTTTGAAACTTTTTGTTGTCGGATTCGTTCTCAGGAGCTCGAGCGCTTCACTTTGATATGCGATTTGGCTAGCTTCGATCAACTTTTGTCTTAAAATGGACCCCACTTTGAGATACTGTAGCGCGCGAGTTTGAAAACTTATTTCAGTTTTGAACACTCAGATGGCGAGAGGAGTCCGCGGGCTACCCGACGATGTCTCAAACTCCACCCTACGACGTCGCACGAGCGAGTTATTAAGCCCGAAGCGAGCGTGACGCACGCACGCACGTACGCACGTACGCACGTACGCACGTACGCACGCCGAGCTCTTGATAGGGTTCGCTCGGCTGAGGCCGAGCGAAAAAACCGGGTACGGCTAAGCGAAACCGGGTAAGTACCAAGTAAGTATACCCGGTTTAAAAAAACCGGGTAAAACCGGGAGAGTACTTACCCGGTTTTCAAGTTGCCATCACTAAACGGTAAGTCGCCGTTCTGACTGTCCGTTTCCGTACAGTACCGCATCAAGTGCGTATAGTGTAGGTGGGAACATGTAGCTTTAGAGAGGATGGGTTACCTGCCAGACTCCGACTCACTCAAGCGTCATCCGACTATCAACTAAAGTCCATTTCAAAAGTATGCGAATTGGGAGTTTTTCGCAATTATCTTGTTACTCCTGTGGAAAATGTACCCAAGTGTGGTACCATTCGATAGCACTCCCCGAGTGGCTCAGGGGCGCACAAATGAAAAAAAAAGTTTTCATGACGCACTGAAAAACCGCCATACAGTAAAATTTCGACTTTTTTGCTTCTCAAGCGATTTTTCCCGTTATAATTGCATTAGATAGAAGAACATGTCCTTATGATAACCTGTAAGTATGGCGACTCTATATCAAGCCGTTCAAAAGTTATAGCGATTCTCCCGACCCCCTGATTTTCAATTCCTTAAGAATTTTGTAAAACCGCCGAAAAAAATGTGCAAAGTCATTACAGCTCACGACTGCCTGAACCGATCTGAACCAAATTTTAGTATGTTATACCACTATAAGTTGTCTACAAAACTGCAGCGGTTCAGCTCGCTAGGTCGTCAGACTGACGAGATACAGGCCAAAACGCCCGCACATGTCTTCGGCGCCCATTTTGCGGCTATAATTCGTGCTACCTGCAGTCTAGGCAGCCGAAATTTTGTCTGGGTAATACCGAAGGGCTTGCCTATCTACACGTCAAGTTTCAGCCATTTGGCCCTCTGGACGGGCGAAAACGGAGAATTTGTTGTTGCTCTGGCACACGTGAGACCGCGCGGGAAAATGGGAAAAAGTTTGAACAATTGCAGTTTCCGCCAACGACATCCAATTTTGATCATATTTAGGATATTTATACTTTGTGTTGGCTAGTTTGCGCATGCCATATTTCAGTCGATTCTGCCTTGTGGTTATCGAGTTACTGGGGTGCTGTTTTTCTACTGGAAATGGATCCACTCCAGCTACTGTACTTTACAGTAGAAAAACAGCACCCCAGTAACTCGACAACCACAAGGCAGAATCGACCGAAATTTGGCATGTGCAAACTAGCCAACACAAGGTATAAATTTTCTAAATATGATGAAAATCGGATGTCGCTGGCGAAAACTGCAATTGTTCAAACATTTTCCCATTTTCCCGCGTGGTCTCACGTGTGCCAGAGCAACAACAAATTCTCCGTTTTCACCTGTCCAGAGGGCCGAATGGCTAAAACTTGACATGTAGATAGGCAAGCCCTTCGGTATCACCCAGACAAAATTTCGGCTGCCCTGGCTGTAGGTAGCACGAATTATAGCCGCAAAATGGGCGCAGAAGACATGTGCGGGCGTTTTGGCCTGTATCTCGTCAGTCTGACGACCTAGCGAGCTGAACCGCTGCAGTTTTGTAGACAACTTATAGTGGTATAACATATTAAAATTTGGTTCAGATCGGTTCAGGCAGTCGTGAGCTGTAATGACTTTGCACATTTTTTTCGGCGGTTTTTTAAAATCCTTAAGGAATTGAAAATCAGGGGGTCGGGAGAATCGCTATAACTTTTGAACGGCTTGATATAGAGTCGCCATACTTACAGGTTATCATAAGGACATATTCTTCTATCGAATGCAATTATAGCGGGAAAAATCGCTTCAGAAGCAAAAAAGTCGAAATTTTACTGTACAGCGGTTTTTCAGTGCGTCATAAAAACTTTTTTTTTATTTGTGCGCCCCTGAGCCACTCGGGTGTGCTATCGAATGGTACCACACTTGGGTACATTTTCCACAGGAGTAACAAGATAATTGCAAAAAACCCCCAATCCGCATACTTTTGAAATGGACTTTAGTGCTGTCGTTGTCCGGGCAGTTGTGCTGTCGATATGTGTAAGATGTCTTACTGTCGATATCGATATTTGGTTGATGGCAAACCAAGGCGGCATACATTGTACGTCTTTCGCTGCTTGCCGAAGCAGAACACCTACGGAAGGCTGTGTGTCACACTTGCGAAAATTAGTCAAGGCGGCCGATCCGAGACCGCTGAAAGGACGCTGCCGGAATGTTTCACACGTCGAATGTCAGGGCCATAGAAGTGGGTGTTCGCTCGATTACAAGCTTGCCATGTTGCGCGCCTAGCAAAGAATGTCGAACCTGGAAAGTTACTCAAGTGCTGTCTGATGGAGATCTTCAGTGTCTTGTGCTTTCGTACGGACTGACTATTCCATACTGAGGAAAATCCATCTGCCGCAGACCCGTCACTCGCAGAGGCTGACGGAGCTAACTGAGAAGTGTCTTGGGAAGGCTTTTCCCCTAAAGTGGTAGGAGGAGGCGCCAAATGCGATTCCCCTTCGCAGGCAACACTATGTTAAGTTGTCCATAATAGGCCTCGTAGCGACAAGCGGTAACTTGCGTTGGATGCGCCTCGTCGTGTTCTATAATGTGTTAAAATTTCGTCAAAATCGGATGAATTTGAAATTTTGCGATCTGCGCGCCATTGACTCGCCGGCCTAGTGAGAATTGTCAACTTTGAGCGCTTGCGCTGCGGGATACAAACCCCGGGCGGCGCTAGTACTAGGGCCGAATATTAACCTACCTAGGTACTGCAGAGTGGCTAAGCGTCGAAGCCGTGAGAGTTATGTGGCAGCACGAATCGAGATCCAAAGTAGCCTTCTCTCCCCGTGCGGCGGCGCATGGGGCGAAATTTTCCAAAACTCGCTCCGGTGCGCAGCCTTCAAAATTTTGAATTTCTCGACGCCACTTGGCAGTATGCATCACCCATGGGGTGGGCAACTTTCTGTCTCACAGATTTTTGAATTTCGCTTTTGTTCGTTTTTTACGGACATTTTTGTAGAATGGCCGTCAGCGCCTAGTCGCCGACTAGCGACAGCTTTTGAATCTCGATGTCGGTGTGTGTACAGGGTGGAGGGCCGGTTCTTGCGGCGTTTAGTAGAGGACACTTTGGGCTTTCAATCGCTGCCGCGACCGACCCCCAATCGTTTCTCGTTGGCGAGATACGGCGCCGGAAAGGAAAAAAAGTTTCGAAAAAAAATCGCACGAAAAAGGGGTTTTGGACAGAAGAGCAACTAATTGCGCAAGAACAGTACAAGACAGGAAGAAGCGATCTTAAACAAAGTTGTAGAGCTGACAACGGGCAATTCGCGAAAAGAAACCGCATCGTTCTAGCTAGTCTCAATCTCGAGTTATAGGCCTTTGAAAAGTGCGCCAAAAATGGCGAAATTTTCGATTTTCCGGTTTTTCGCCGAAAACTCAAAATTGTGACCCGCTAGAGTGAAAATAACGCCGGAATATGAAATTTCGACCTTTTTTTACATATATGTCAAAAGGGCCCACAAAAAAATTCCCATCGGCGCGAAATCGGCAGGTGTGGCA
>JASAMZ010005935.1:0-11689 GCA_030248115.1 Linhomoeus sp. GSCO2_2 | reverse complement strand
AGAAATGGAGAGAGATAGACAAGGCTGCTGCTTCACTCACCACAAGCCTTCAAGTTGCACTGCCCCCATGGCCTCCCACCCTTGCATTAGAGCTTCGTTAGGTTATGTAGAGGAATGGAGAGAGATAGACAAGGCTCCTGCCTCACTCGCCACAGGCCTTCAAGTTTTACAGTCCATGATCTCCCAGCCTTGCAATAGAGCTTAGTTAGGTTATGTATAGGAATGGAGAGAGATAGATAAGGCTGCTGCCTCACTTGCCACAAGCCTTCAAGTTGCACTGCCCATGGTCTCCCACCCTTGCATTAGAGCTTCGTTAGGTTATGTATAGGAATGGAGAGAGATAGACAAGGCTGCTGCCTCACTCGCCACAAGCCTTCAAGTTGCACTGCCCATGGCCTCCCACCCTTGCATTAGAGCTTCGTTAGGTTATGTAGAGGAATGGAGAGAGATAGACAAGGCTCCTGCCTCACTCACCACAAGCCTTCAAGTTGCACTGCCCATGATCTCCCACCCTTGCATTAGAGCTTTGTTAGGTTATGTATAGGAATGGAGAGAGATAGACAAGGCTGCTGCCTCACTCGCCACAAGCCTACAAGTTGCTCTGCCCATGGTCTCCCACCCTTACATTAGAGCTTCGTTAGGTTATGTACAGGAATGGAGAGAGATAGACAAGGCTCCTGCCTCACTCGCCACAAGCCTTCAAGTTGCACTGCCCATGGTCTCCCACCCTTGCATTAGAGCTTCGTTAGGTTATGTATAGGAATGGAGAGAGATAGACAAGGCTCCTGCCTCACTCGCCACAAGCCTTCAAGTTGCACTGCCCATAGTCTCCCACCCTTGCATTAGAGGTTCGTTAGGTTATGTATAGGAATGGAGAGAGATAGACAAGGCTGCTGCCTCACTCGCCACAAGCCTACAAGTTGCACTGCCCATGGTCTCCCACCCTTGCATTAGAGCTTCGCTAGGTTATGTATAGGAATGGAGAGAGATAGACAAGGCTGCTGCCTCACTCGCCACAAGCCTTCAAGTTGCACTGCCCATGGTCTCCCACCCTTGCATTAGAGCTTCGTTAGGTTATGTATAGGAATGGAGAGAGATAGACAAGGCTGCTGCCTCACTCGCCACAAGCCTTCAAGTTGCACTGCCCATGGTCTCCCACCCTTGCATTAGAGCTTCGTTAGGTTATGTATAGGAATGGAGAGAGATAGACAAGGCTGCTGCCTCACTCGCCACAAGCCTTTAAGTTGCACTGCCCATGGTCTCCCACCCTTGCATTAGAGCTTCGCTAGGTTATGTATAGGAATGAGAGAGATAGATAAGGCTGCTGCCTCACTTGCCACAAGCCTTCAAGTTGCACTGCCCATGGTCTCCCACCCTTGCATTAGAGCTTCGTTAGGTTATGTATAGGAATGGAGAGAGATAGATAAGGCTGCTGCCTCACTTGCCACAAGCCTTCAAGTTGCACTACCCATGGTCTCCCACCCTTGCATTAGAGCTTCGTTAGGTTATGTATAGGAATGGAGAGAGATAGACAAGGCTGCTGCCTCACTCGCCACAAGCCTTCAAGTTGCACTGCCCATGGCCTCCCACCCTTGCATTAGAGCTTCGTTAGGTTATGTATAGGAATGGAGAGAGATAGACAAGGCTCCTGCCTCACTCGCCACAAGCCTTCAAGTTGCACTGCCCATGATCTCCCACCCTTGCATTAGAGCTTTGTTAGGTTATGTATAGGAATGGAGAGAGATAGACAAGGCTGCTGCCTCACTCGCCACAAGCCTTCAAGTTGCACTGCCCATGGTCTCCCACCCTTGCATTAGAGCTTCGTTAGGTTATGTAGAGGAATGGAGAGAGATAGACAAGGCTCCTGCCTCACTCGCCACAAGCCTACAAGTTGCACTGCCCATGGTCTCCCACCCTTACATTAGAGCTTCATTAGGTTATGTACAGGAATGGAGAGAGATAGACAAGGCTGCTGCCTCACTCGCCACAAGCCTTCAAGTTGCACTGCCCATGGTCTCCCACCCTTGCATTAGAGCTTCGTTAGGTTATGTATAGGAATGGAGAGAGATAGACAAGGCTGCTGCCTCACTCGCCACAAGCCTTCAAGTTGCACTGCCCATGGTCTACCACCCTTGCATTAGAGCTTCGTTAGGTTATGTATAGGAATGGAGAGAGATAGACAAGGCTGCTGCCTCACTCGCCACAAGCCTTCAAGTTGCACTGCCCATGGTCTCCCACCCTTGCATTAGAGCTTCGTTAGGTTATGTATAGGAATGGAGAGAGATAGACAAGGCTGCTGCCTCACTCGCCACAAGCCTTCAAGTTGCACTGCCCATGGTCTCCCACCCTTGCATTAGAGCTTCGTTAGGTTATGTATAGGAATGGAGAGAGATAGACAAGGCTCCTGCCTCACTCGCCACAAGCCTTCAAGTTGCACTGCCCATGATCTCCCACCCGTGCATTAGAGCTTTGTTAGGTTATGTATAGGAATGGAGAGAGATAGACAAGGCTGCTGCCTCACTCGCCACAAGCCTTCAAGTTGCACTGCCCATGGCCTCCCACCCTTGCATTAGAGCTTCGTTAGGTTATGTATAGGAATGGAGAGAGATAGACAAGGCTGCTGCCTCACTCGCCACAAGCCTTCAAGTTGCACTGCCCATGGTCTCCCACCCTTGCATTAGAGCTTTGTTAGGTTATGTATAGGAATGGAGAGAGATAGACAAGGCTGCTGCCTCACTCGCCACAAGCCTTCAAGTTGCACTGCCCATGGTCTCCCACCCTTGCATTAGAGCTTCGTTAGGTTATGTATAGGAATGGAGAGAGATAGACAAGGCTGCTGCCTCACTCGCCACAAGCCTTCAAGTTGCACTGCCCATGGTCTCCCACCCTTGCATTAGAGCTTCGTTAGGTTATGTATAGGAATGGAGAGAGATGGACAAGGCTGCTGCCTCACTCGCCACAAGCCTTCAAGTTGCACTGCCCATGGTCTCCCACCCTTGCATTAGAGCTTCGTTAGGTTATGTATAGGAATGGAGAGAGATAGACAAGGCTGCTGCCTCACTTGCCACAAGCCTTTGAGTTGCACTGCCCATGGTCTCCCACCCTTGCATTAGAGCTTTGTTAGGTTATGTATAGGAGTGGAGAGAGATGGACAAGGCTGCTGCCTCACTCGCCACAATGCCTATTTGTTTTCCCCGATTAGAACCCCATCCCTCGAATAGAACCCCCCCTCGAATAGACCCCCACCCTAAAGGCCCCTCTGAAAAATACAACCCCATCCCTCGAATAGAACCCCATGGGGTTGTCCCAGAGCTCCATTAGCCTAGCAGGTTAGCACATCTGACTACTAATCTTTGGGCACTGGTACTGAAACTTGCAGTGAGGGGTCAGAGTGTACGCTATTTGGTGTCTCGTAGGTTGACAGTGAAGACTTTATCGTGTTTTGAAAGGACCGTTTACCATCATCAACCTGCGCTATGGGCCATCCAAGCTTCCATCTGCCAAAATTGGTCCTACTGAGAAATACAACCCCATCCCTCGAATAGAACCCCCCTCGAATAGACCCCCACCCTACAGGCCCCTCTGAAAAATACAACCCCAGGGGTTCTATTCGGGGAAATACGGTATGTATAGGAATGGAGAGAGATAGACAAGGCTGCTGCCTCACTCGCCACAAGCCTTTAAGTTGCACTGCCCATGGTCTCCCACCCTTGCATTAGAGCTTTGTTAGGTTATGTATAGGAATGGAGAGAGATAGACAAGGCTGCTGCCTCACTCGCCACAAGCCTTCAAGTTGCACTGCCCATGGTCTCCCACCCTTGCATTAGAGCTTCGTTAGGTTATGTATAGGAATGGAGAGAGATAGAGAGAGATAGAGGCTACTCCTGGTCTGCAGGATTTCGGTGGAGTTCTGCTGCGCGCCAGTCCTTGTAGGTGCAAGGAACATGCGTTCTCTGAAACTCGCGCGCCGACGGAATTTGTGGAGAATCTTTGGACGGAAATCGCCCTTGATTTGACAGGGTAAATGAATGTCGGTTTGCTTTCTCCCGTTCTGGTCGGAGTGCTTCGCTGCTCTCCTGCACGTTTCCCTTGTTTGCTCTCTTCGTCAAGAATGTTGGTGCGGCGGCGCACATGCAATAGCTCCCAATATGGATCCTTTATCACTCATCAACTTCACATCTGCTCCTTATTCTTCTCCATTCTGTTGTGGTCGAGTGCCGTCCCCCTCTTCTCCAGGTCATATTGGGCGCCCAGAATGGCGCTCTTTGGCTTCTTCAGATCCCCCTCTCGCTTGGCGAAACTCTTGTAGAGACCCTCCCCCTCCTCCACCTTCTTCTTCTTCTGATGCTGCTGCTGGAAAGAATGTGTCATTTTGACAGATTGTTGTACAGTTGTGGTGAACTCGTACACAGGGTGCCTAATGCCGGATGCGAGTTTTGATGTCGAAGTCGTGCAACGCAACACTCACCCCCTCGGCATAACTGCTATGGCTTCTGCTGCTGCCAGACTCACGGAAGGCCCCCTGATTCCCGCTTGTTTGCTTGAGGACCGCCTGAGAAGCGTTTCAGTGCTTGTATTAGACTAGAGTACCATCGAGGTGTTATGTAAGACGATCTCTGTTGCGGAATATTTCTTCACGTTTCAAAATCTTTGGCGAACACTATTTATAGTATGTTTTGGCGTACGACGGCAGCGACTTCTTTGCTCATTCGACTTCCAGCCCGTTCAAAATTGTGCCCTGCCAACTTGGCAGAACCAAGTGCCGGCTCTGCGAAATATTTGTACACTCAATCGTACTCACTCGAGCTCGTCCAAGTGGGGCTTCTTCGCTTCTCGGTATCCCGGTGGCGATCTCGACGTCGACATCGTCGTCGTCGTCGTCAACGGAAGGCGATCGGCCGGTAGCTTCCACAGCGCTTCCGCCGCCGCCGGCGACTGCTGGCAGAGCTTCCGAATGCTTCGCGAATGGATTCGATGGGCTGCATAATGTAAAGCAGTGTACAACACTTTGTCGGCGTTGATACGTAAGGCGTTCACAGCGCAACTGTTGCATTGCACCATACGGTACCTCGTCTTGAGCGCGACAGGCGAGCCGAAGACGGCGCCGATCGGAGAAGCGACGAGGAAGAAGAGGAGACGACTCTGCAAAAGATGTTTCTGTGGTAGCATATCAGAACTATCTGGGCCGGCTGTTGATATTCTGACGGTATCTACAACACAACGAAGTCACACAGTCTGCCAAGCCAAACAACGTCGCTTCACCACAAAGCGATTGCTGTAACCGACCATTCGCGGCTCCATTATTTTCCAAAGTTTCCAAATGTCCGATTTATCGTTTCTAGTCGAGTATATACTTTCGTTCACGTTTTGGAAAGACAATATGGAACCTGCGCGAGTTCGTAGCGACTAGCGAGTGTCTGAGCGGAATTGGTGGCGCGGGTGTTCGATGCGGAATTCAAATGAAATCGTCGTGCGATGAATGAAGATGGTTCTCATCGAATATTCAGGTGCGAAAGTCCGCCGGCAGAATGCGCATTGTTTTGAAAGACTTACACAAACTGGGCGCACGAAGTTTGAGTCAGCCTCAGCAACGGGTCGTGTGGCGGGTAGGAACAGGAGTGCACAAGCACTGTTTGAGTGCCAAACTGATTAGCTACGTATTCACGACCTGAAACTTGTACTGTGAGGGCCACTCGACAAAGGAAATGCAGCTCAATCCATGCACCCCATTTGTCACAGAGGAACAATCGAAAGTCAATTGCCGCAGTTTCCGGGGAAAATGACGGGTCACCTATAAAGCGGCGCTTCCACGCAGACATGCTATTGTCTCAGGATTTTGTCAATTGTCTTGTCTTTGTCTTTGTCTTTGACCCCAAATATTAAATGGTCTTGACTTTGTCCTATGTCCTATATCCAATTTAATAAATTGTCTTATCTTTGTCTTGTCTTGTCTCTAATTGTCCATGTCCTAGATTGTCCCAGAGAGGGTTGTGTTTGCACTGGGTTGATGTTATGTTCACCTACTTGGAGCTATCGTTTTCCGTGCAGCTCAAATTAGCAATAGACAAATCCCTAGATTACTTCACAGATAGTCCCATAAACAGTCTCCGCAACACCAAATTGCGGCGCGCTGGATGTGTGTGATCCATGCCACAAAGGACAATCTAAGGACAATTTAAGGACAATTTACCCATTTGTCCCAACTGACCATTTTGATTGTCTTGTTTTTTCGCCGCGCCTCAGCGCGGCGAGGTGTATATATACGGATGACAATGTGTGTGTGTGTGTGTGTCTGTCTGTCCGCGCATCGAAATAAGATATGTGACATATGTGATCAAGTAGAGTCAAGGTCACTGAGTACGGATCCAGTGTCCGTTCCTGTTGCTAATTTCGCATTTTCGAGATATTCGCAATTAAAATTCCAAAATGTCGAAAATCGACTTTTTCGCCTGATTCGCTAGCGGCGAAATTTCTTCAGAAATGGAAAGAGCATAGACTGCGGATAATTTGTAGCACGAAGGAATTTTTTGCAAATGTGGAATTTAATAGAAATACACGATTATTTATCAAAATTCCATAAATTGACACAAATGGAACGTCGTTTATTGACGAATATGAATGCAGAAATGGATAGGTCGTACGCCAATAAGAATTTGTGACATGGTTTTACAGTTTTGAAAAATTGCAATTTAGAGATATTTACAATTAAAATACGAAAATGTCGAAAATCGACTTTTTCACCCGATCAGCTAGCGACGAAATTTCTTCAGATATGGAAAGAGCATAGACCGCAAATCATTTGCAACACAAAGGAAATTTTTTGCAAATGTGGAATTTAACAGAAATACACGATAATTTATCAAAATTCCATAAATTGACACAAATGGAACGTCATTTATTGACGCATGTGAATGCAGAAATGGATAGGTCGTACGCTGATAAGAATTTGTGACATGGCTTTACAGTTTTGAAAAATTGCAAATTAGGGATATTTACAATTAAAATACGAAAATGTCGAAAATCGACTTTTTTACCTGGCGACGAAATTCTTCAGAAATGGCAAGCACATAGACAACGGATAATTAGTCTAACAAGAGAAAATTCTTGATAACGTTAAATTTGATAGCATTTTTCAAAATTTTGATAGATTTGCCAAAATTCCATAATTGCCAAGGTTGTTGTTCATTGATGAATGTCAACGCAGAAATGCGTACAAATCAAACGGAATTCCTGGTAGAGAACGACTGCACCAACATTTGGCAAGTTTTTTTGTTCGATGTGGCGTATTCACGCAGGTATAAAACTTCAGATGAACGGCGTCGTATCATGCCGATAACATATAGCGAACGCGGCGATATCACTGAGCTTTAGATCAGCTGTACAGATAACCGTATCGTGTGAATAGCTGCACTTGGTTTGCGGCACACGTTCTCAAGATACCCTCTCTAGATACGGCTAATGGTGTGTGTAAAGTTGACTATACTGTTCACCAAGGTTTGGCAGACACATTGTATAGGTTGAACTTTTTACACACACAGCTTGTTGTCTTGTCTTTGCGGAATCCCGGGACAATCTAAATTGTCTTGTCTTGTCGGACAATTTAGCCGAGTTAAATTGTCTAAGACAATTGTCCTTAAAGACAATGACATGTCTGCTTCCACGCCCCCCCCCCCCCGGCGGCGCCCCCCCCCCCCCCCCCCCATTGGGCCCGACCTTAGGGAAAAATTCTCCTTAGGAAAGGCGCGTATATGCAAAAAGTTTTGCCTGCGGCGCAATTTTAAGTAAAATTTCCTATATTTGGCTTCAAAAGCGGCAAAATTTCGCCCGCGGCGCTTATTTTTGACAGATTTTGGCCCATTTTCGGCCAAAAATTGCAAAATTTTCGCCTGCGGCGCTATTTTTGGGCAAAATTTCGACTCTTGATAAGCTGAAACAGTCATTCTAAAGGCAAATTTTGCAGTAAAACGATTAAAAAAACGCAAAAATTTTGCGCCTGCGGCGCAATGGAAAAATAGTCGAAAAATTTCTAAAGTGGCGCCCCCCCCCCCATTCGAAAATCCTGGGCCCGCCACTGATATTATAAGCGGCTGTGCTCTCAACTTGGCTTCGCAAATGAAATGCCCGGGTCGAGGGTTCCTCGCTCGCGCTAATCTCGCAGGGAGCCAGAGTTACAAAGGAGCAAAGCCTGTTTGTCCTGTTGTGCCGTGAGGCCTTTCCGCCCGAGAGATGGCCGACTTCGAAACGGGCCTACTTTGCGCTTCGAAGCGAAGGCTTGACGCGTTTCAAGCGCAGCTAATAAATAGCGACGCACACAATGCATTCAATTCAACGAACAGTGACTTCAGGAGTTATCTACGTGTTAACATAAATGAACGAATTACTAGATTGAAACAGTAGCAAAGCATGTGCCATCACCATGGAACAAGCAATGGAAAACCAGTATTTTAGGGCCCATGACCCTCCAGCTGCGGTGTCGACCACAACTCATCTTGTAGGTGTTCGATTCTCGAAAATGTCCAGTTGCCGTTCTCTTCCTTCTCCTTCAAGCAGTGGACACAACTGGCCAACAGCTTCTCCTTCTACAGACGCCCACAGAAACAACGTCGTGTCCAGGACGGACCGACAAAGCTTGGCAAGGGTGTGTTCGAACATACCGTCGGAAACAAAGCGAGATTGGCGTCTTCGAAAGTCCCGAAGTGATCGCTCACAGTGACAAAATTGAATCCCTTTCTGTTGTCGCTGAAACATATTGGCAGCTGTGAGAGGCAATAAAATACACCTATGGCCTGTGTCATTGCGACGATCTCTTACTGTTTAGCCCAATCTAGTGTTATGGTGTAGAAACATGGTGCCTACCTATGCACGAGAAATACCCCCATAAACCTGCGCTCAGCTGAACTTTATAACTGGTGCATCAGATACTAAAACGCGAAGAAATTATTCACCGTGTATTAAAAATGTATTCATCGTTCATTAAGAATCCCAATACATGACACACTCGCGTGCTAAAATTATAGCTCGCGGCACGTTGCATGCTGACATCGATCCATCTCAAAGCGAGGCTATTCCACTCGCGAAATCGGCGCAATTCAAATTACTAACGCATGTTTATGGAATAGGAAACGTCGTGCCTCTCTTCAGGAGGCCTTGCTGGCTCATCATGCAGATGTTGCGTCTCACTCAGCGCCTCCAATGACGCCCCCTCAAGTGTCGGAAAGACGGAAGTGCACCACCCTCCACCCAACTCCAACTGAGCGCTCCCATGGCCTCTCGCAAGCACTTCGCCCTGCTGCGCCGCAACCACTGGCACAGACGTATCGATTCCCTCCCTGAGGTCCAAAGCGACCAGGGCCAACGCCCAAGCATCGCTGGAGGCTAGACGTGGACTAGCCTGAAGAAGAAGCGGAGTGAGCTGTGAGCACTGTTATGAAGCGGACGCCAGCGGCCGTCGCTAACTGACGGAGAATCATCCTTTGGGGCTGTCCTATTTTGCTTTGCCACTTTGCCTTCAGAAGACAAAGAAGCCTCGAAAGCAGAAGATCAGAAGGACAAAAGATGTTTCCCAGAGATTTGAAATAAGGAAGGCAAACGTGAGTTACTATTCGAACGTAGTGTTTGGGATATGCATGTACGACTAGGCAAGCGTTGCTAGGGAAGTGTTGCAGTGGCGTAGCCAGGATTGACAAGTGGAAGGGTCAGAATAATTTTGGGGAGGGCAAATTTTTTTAGCTGTTCGTTGAGCGCTATCAGGTGTGCAAATTGAGCGCGCAGGTAAAATCTTGGTATTTACAGCGAAGCAGGCAAAATATTCACTTTTGGTACAGCGTCACAGGCAAAAATTCTCACTAAAATTCTAGCGTCGGAGCGCAAATGGTGGTCCTCTATCCAGTACAACAGTACATCACGGACTCGAAGAGACTCGAGTATACTCGCTGCTTCACAGTATACTGAACTGAGCCAGGGAACCATACTGACAGCCCTTCTGATGCGCACAACCTTCCCAGCCGCTCTGATCCAGCGGTGATTCAGCCACTGAATCTCAACAGTTCGGCAATGCCGTAGAGCCTCGCAGAGCAACTCCAGTGTCGCGTCCTGGGGAATCCATCAGTGGACTTAGTATAGACAGGAACCACATCGTCAATAATCAGAGCCATTCAGCCCCATGTGGTGAATGAATATGCTCATCTGAATCATCTTGTGTTCATCATTGTGGCTGTCAGCACTTCTTATTAGGGACTGCTGAAGGACTGACGACGGCCCTGGAAGCAGTAGCGGACGTTGCACAGCACGGAACAGAAGCTTAGAGAGGCTGTCAAATGGTTTCAGAGAGTTGACTAGGTGCGGAAGGAGCGACAGCCAGTTGCTTCCGTTTCCCTACTAGCGCTCAGAAGTTAACTGTGAATGTAGGCGTTCTTGTAGCTACCTATGTGAATCCAAAGCAATGGCTGAGACGTCAGACCATTTCAGTGGGCTGGCAAGAGGGTGGAAGAATGAGCTCTAATAACACTGTTCTTTGCCAGATGAAGCGCGGGCACCGTCGTCCAAGGTTATCCACACACACCAACAAGAACGGTACATGTTGTGTTTGTGCCGTAAAGGTTTCATGAGACCTCCAAATGCGCGACGGGAGAGCGTCATTTCAATTTGCGGTGTGATGTCGACACGCGCCTGTGCTCTCATCTTGGCTTCGCAAATGAACTGGTGGTTGGTTCCTCGCAAGCGCTAATTTCGCAGGAAGCCGGGGTCACAAAGGAACAAAGCCCGTTTGTTCTGTTGTGCCGTGAAGCCTTTCCGCCCGTGAGATGGCCGATTTCGACACTCCTACTTTGCGCTTTGAAGCGGAGGTTTGACGCGTTTCAAGCGCAGCTAATAATCAGCGACGCATGCGATGCGTTCAATTCAATGAACGAACAGTTAGGCACAGACTTCAGAGGTTATCTACGGGTTAACACGGTCAAATAAATTACCGTATTGTACAATGTGTGTATATCGGAAACAATCACCTATGAAAGGCAATGATCTGCGCGTCCAATCGGCCGTTGCAAAGTGACGACGACGACACTTATCTTGTTACTATGTAGGTAGCTACAGACAGAGTTCTGTGTCAATTGGTGGCGTCCGTTCTTTATTTACACACGAACACAATATGGGGAAATTGCACACCACTGCTACTAGCGGTCAGTCTGTACATTGTACGCAAATATCGCCATAAGGAAAGCAACGTGCGCGGCGTCATACTGTAACTGCGGCGATCCCAAATCAGTTCTACATCGAGTCTCAGCCTGCCAACTCTACACTGCATACGTACCAGTACCACTACAAATTCTAGAGGAGGCAGCGAGTCTGCATAAATATCGACCTTTCACCCAGTAAAGCAGCGACACAAGCAACAACGCATGCGCGAACGCACAACAACACCACTGACTTAACGCTACTGTAACCCAACTCCGGGAGAAAAGAGACCAGATTCTACACTGTTCCTGCGCTTCTCTCACATCTTGATTGCCTTCAGAGACTCAGTTGAGCCAAGCGCTATCCCAGGCTCTTCAGACGGGCGCTGGAGGGCAGGCGGGGAAGGGTGGAGGGATCCAAGCCCACCTTCGTCACCTGAAGACCAGAATATGTGGGCAGGAGCCCCTGCAGATCAATGTATACGTGCAGGAGCCCCTGCATGGCAATGCATAAGTGC
>JASAMZ010005934.1:0-30861 GCA_030248115.1 Linhomoeus sp. GSCO2_2 | reverse complement strand
AACATATACACCTCGCCGCGCTGAGGCGCGGCGAAAAAACATAGATCACGACTCTTTAGAGTATCAATCAGAATTCATGCCAACTCAACTTCTTCTAAGCACAAGCCTTCAAATGCTTTCAGTGACTCGCCTGCTGACGAATGCAGCTGTGGGTCCGAAGGCGTCGACGAAGGCGCTCATATCGCTGGTGCCTCCCAACAGAGCCATCATCGCCTCCACCAAAGGGTGGGGCAGTCGGAAGGACTGCAACAGCATTTCTTCGCTGTCTTCCATCTGCTCTTCGGCGAACTCCTGCCCTTCTGCTTGTCCAGGTTCTAAGGACTGCTCCATTAGAGGATTCTGAGCCTTGCAACCTAAGAGAAACCTCACAGACAGTCTGTGAACGTTATGCTACGCGCACGTGTACAGAGTGAGCAATAGAAACTCTGCTTAGTTTCTGTTTCCGTTTCAGCAAAACTGAGTTCTACTGTCAGTTTCAATTGGTAGGTACATAGGTACCTATGTCGTTCTTTCAGCGTCAGTTTCAATAACTGTAACTGAAGCTGGGTTTCGCTTATTGATTGTCAATCAGTCCATGGATGTCCATATTCAATCCATGGCTTGGCGTTGATAATGTGAATAGTGAAATCCGGTAGCCAAGAGCTCGCGAAGGAACTTACAGGTCGCCGCTATATCGATCAGCAGCGCCGCGAATCGCTGCGTTTCTTCCTTCTGTCGCTGGAGAAACTCGGCGCCGTCTGACAATTCCGCCCTCAAATACGCTCCTCCAAAATCGAGTAAATGGACGTTCAGAGCCTTGCCCCCAACTCCTTCCAAGTGATAGTTTCCCAGATTGGGATCCCCCTGCACGATCTGACAAGAAATATGCAGATGTGTATGTACACGAGAACAGTGGGAAGTGTTTGTAATTGCGCAGTTATTGGGGACAGGGTGACCAAATAGAAGGTCCATTTGGTTCAGTTTAGCAAACATTATGGTGCTGGCCGAGCTTCAGATTCAGTATCAGGTTCAGTTTCAGTTTCAGTATCAGGTTCAGTTTCAGTTTCAGTATCAGGTTTCAGTTTTAGGTGCAGTATCAGGTTCAGTTTCACTTTCAGCAACTCAATTGAGTTTCAATTATCGAAGACCCAGAATGCCGCAATTGCTGCATGAAAACGTGCGTTGGTAATGATAGTAAACTAATATCGAAAATATTTGAATTTGGTTGTCTTCTTTGGATGTTTCCGCCAAAATATGGATTAAATATTGACGCTAATGGTATCAGTTGCTTGCAACTTCTATGAAATGCACTGGAAAGATGAAAATAGTAAAATCATCTTAAGAAACTAAAACGAAGCTGCAGTTTCAGTTACAGTTGTGGCGTCGTTGCGAGTTTCCAATTTATGTCCAATCCAATTGCTTAACTTAACGTTGTAACTGAAACTGGAACTGAAACTGTAACTGCAAGTTTCCATTGGGCACCCTAATATGTGAGTTAGCCAACCCCTGCGGTGTGGAGCTGCTGGTGAATGACGGAAGCCTTGTAGGCAAACAGAATGAACTCCGACACGCTCAATAGTTGCTCGCTCTCCAGGAGTCGCTCCAGGGTGACCCCAGGGACCAGCGTCATCGCCACCGCTCTAATCTCCGTCTCGGCCAGCTACAAAGGCAAAGGCAACTGACCCTAGAGGCGGTGCAAGGCTGTGCATTAAATCTACCTAAAGTGTTTAGCCTGTAGGTGACACTGTAGTATGATTGTCGAGCCCCGATACTGCCGTTGTGTGACCAGTCGCAAGCCGTGCGTTAAACCTCTACTGTATAGGTTGACGACTGGAGTTGCTGAATTACTTATGTCGATAGTCGATACTATCGCAGACGCAGTGGCTGAAACTGTTTCGGTCACGGCGTCTGCGCCAGTTTCGATTCAGCTGCAGTCCGACGTGTATTTAAATGAATGCAACTGGAGCTGAAACTAGTTCACTTAGGTTATATTGTCCACCCTGTACGGTATCCCAAAGCGGGGTCCATTCTAAGACAAAACTTGACGAAAGAACCAGTGTTGCAATTTGAAATTTGCAATTTGGAATTTCTCGCATTTGCTCAGCATCTTCAAGATTCGACTCTAATCATGAACAAAACGTCTACTTTCGCCATGAAAATTGGTTAGTAGTTCATGGATCTACGCAGAGACTGAGCGCTGCATCAGCATCAAATAACTGAAACTAGATTGCGAGTTCCAGCTTGTGTTCCAGTTTCGATAATGTTACCAATTCTATCTATTATGTATTTCAGTCTCTGCCAGTTCCGATTGTACAATTAATCTAAGATTCAGTTACGGTAATGTAACTGTGTGTAACTGAAACTGATACTAGCTTAAGTAATGTCTCCATTGGCCGCCCTAGTGGTTTAAACAGAGGTCGGCCTCCTCACCTGCAAGCAGGGTGACCAATAGAAACTCATTATAGTTTCAGCTTCAGTTCGAGATTCCGCTTCAGTTTCAGTTAATATTATCCCATAAACCTGCGCTAAAAAATTATCAATATTACTTGCATACCTTACTAATAATTTTCTGCTCGCGATTTATTTTGTATCGCGTACTAAGAAAAGCCCCCGTGGGGAAAGTCCCCCAGGGAAAAATTATCGATACTGGATGAGTACCCTACTAAAATAATAGTATGGGATAAGTACCGTGTCGAGAAGGATGCATCGCGAAAACCCCAAATTTCGATACCTGATCCATGGGTCATATATGGCCTAACGCGGGTTTATGGGTTATGACGCTGGTCGAGTTTCAGTTTCCGTAACTTAAACTGAGTTTCAGTTATTGAAGGCCTAGAATGTCGCCACGAAATGTTTAAATCTATGCGCGAGTGTTGAAATTTTGCGGATTAAAGATAAATTTTGAACTTTCGTTAATTCTATTAGTGCTTTAGACTAGTGATATGATGCTGATATGTATAACAAGCTTAAGAGTAAAAACTGGGTACCCGATGATGGTTGATTGGCATTGCATAGTGCTTCGTGCATTTGAGGAGTATATTCAATAGTGTGTCAGAATAGAAAGTTGAGCATTTCTTCGGGAAGTATCGCCGCAGTTACCTCGAGTCCAAAGAAAGTTGTGCCATTGTTGGGCAATCGATGCCTATATAAGGCGCATTGGTGGGTGCTGATACATAAATAGATCAGAAATGTTCGCCGCAGACAGTCTGTGAACGTTATGCTACGCGCACGTGTACAGAGTGAGCAATAGAAACTCTGCTTAGTTTCTGTTTCCGTTTCAGCAAAACTGAGTTCTACTGTCAGTTTCAATTGGTAGGTACATAGGTATGTCGTTCTTTCAGCGTCAGTTTCAATAACTGTAACTGAAGCTGGGTTTCGCTTATTGATTGTCAATCAGTCCATGGATGTCCAGATTCAATCCATGGCTTGGCGTTGATAATGTGAATAATGAAGTCCGGTAGCCAAGAGCTCGCGAAGGAACTCACAGGTCGCCGCTATATCGATCAGCAGCGCCGCAAACCGCTGCGTTTCTTCCTTCTGTCGCTGGAGAAACTCGGCGCCGTCTGACAATTCCGCCCTCAAATACGCTCCTCCAAAATCGAGTAAATGGACGTTCAGAGCCTTGCCCCCAACTCCTTCCAAGTGATAGTTTCCCAGATTGGGATCCCCCTGCACGATCTGACAAGAAATATGCAGATGTGTATGTACACGAGAACAGTGGGAAGTATTTGTAATTGCGCAGTTATTGGGGACAGGGTGACCAAATAGAAGGTCCATTTGGTTCAGTTTAGCAAACATTATGGTGCTGGCCGAGCTTCAGATTCAGTATCAGGTTCAGTTTCAGTTTCAGTTTCAGTATCAGGTTCAGTTTCAGTTTCAGTATCAGGTTTCAGTTTTAGGCTTAGTATCAGGTTCAGTTTCAGTTTCAGCAACTGAACTGAGTTTCAATTATCGAAGACCCAGAATGCCGCAATTGCTGCATGAAAACGTGCGTTGGTAATGATACTAAACTAATATCGAAAATATTTGAATTTGGTTGTCTTCTTTGGATGTTTCCGCCAAAATATGGATTAAATATTGACGCTAATGGTATCAGTTGCTTGCAACTTCTATGAAATGCACTGGAAAGATGAAAATAGTAAAATCATCTTAAGAAACTAAAACGAAGCTGCAGTTTCAGTTACAGTTGTGGCGTCGTTGCGAGTTTCCAATTTATGTCCAATTGCTTAACTTAACGTTGTAACTGAAACTGGAACTGAAACTGTAACTGCAAGTTTCCATTGGGCACCCTAATATGTGAGTTAGCCAACCCCTGCGGTGTGGAGCTGCTGGTGAATGACGGAAGCCTTGTAGGCAAACAGAATGAACTCCGACACGCTCAATAGTTGCTCGCTCTCCAGGAGTCGCTCCAGGGTGACCCCAGGGACCAACGTCATCGCCACCGCTCTAATCTCCGTCTCGGCCAGCTACAAAGGCAAAGGCAACTGACCCTAGAGGCGGTGCAAGGCTGTGCATTAAATCTACCTAAAGTGTTTAGCCTGTAGGTGACACTGTAGTATGATTGTCGAGCCCCGATACTGCCGTTGTGTGACCAGTTGCAAGCCGTGCGTTAAACCTCTACTGTATAGGTTGACGACTGGAGTTGCTGAATTACTTATGTCGATAGTCGATACTATCGCAGACGCAGTGGCTGAAACTGTTTCGGTCACGGCGTCTGCGCCAGTTTCGATTCAGCTGCAGTCCGATGTGTATTTAAATGAATGCAACTGGAGCTGAAACTAGTTCACATAGGTTATATTGTCCACCCTGTACGGTATCCCAAAGCGGGGTCCATTCTAAGACAAAACTTGACGAAAGAACCAGTGTTGCAATTTGAAATTTGCAATTTGGAATTTCTCGCATTTGCTCAGCATCTTCAAGATTCGACTCTAATCATGAACAAAACGTCTACTTTCGCCATGAAAATTGGTTAGTAGTTCATGGATCTACGCAGAGACTGAGCGCTGTATCAGCATCAAATAACTGAAACTAGATTGCGAGTTCCAGCTTGTGTTCCAGTTTCGATAATGTTACCAATTCTATCTATTATGTATTTCAGTCTCTGCCAGTTCCGATTGTACAATTAATCTAAGATTCAGTTACGGTAATGTAACTGTGTGTAACTGAAACTGATACTAGCTTAAGTAATGTCTCCATTGGCCGCCCTAGTGGTTTAAACAGAGGTCGGCCTCCTCACCTGCAAGCAGGGTGACCAATAGAAACTCATTATAGTTTCAGCTTCAGTTCGAGATTCCGCTTCAGTTTCAGTTAATATTATGACGCTGGTCGAGTTTCAGTTTCCGTAACTTAAACTGAGTTTCAGTTATTGAAGGCCTAGAATGTCGCCACGAAATGTTTAAATCTATGCGCGAGTGTTGAAATTTTGCGGATTAAAGATAAATTTTGAACTTTCGTTAATTTTATTAGTGCTTTAGACTAGTGATATGATGCTGATATGTATAACAAGCTTAAGAGTAAAAACTGGGTACCCGATGATGGTTGATTGGCATTGCATAGTGCTTCGTGCATTTGAGGAGTATATTCAATAGTGTGTCAGAATAGAAAGTTGAGCATTTCTTCGGGAAGTATCGCCGCAGTTACCTCGAGTCCAAAGAAAGTTGTGCCATTGTTGGGCAATCGATGCCTATATAAGGCGCATTGGTGGGTGCTGATACATAAATGGATCAGAAATGTTCGCCGCAGGTTCACCTTGGAATAAAGAGGGTCTAAATGGGACGACGCCCTTTTCTTTTGAGTCACAAATGCGGACGGTTACGGTACCGTTCCTGTGGATTGCAGAACCGCACAGTGAGCAGAATTGCCGGGTTCATTTTCGATCGAATAGGTGGCAAACACGTTGCCGGACACATCTATGGATATTCGCAGTTGTGTTGTTGTTGTGTTGCGCAGTCATGGCAATTACACATCAACAGTCGTAAGTTTTAGCCATTTGAAAATGCCGATATACCTATGCCAAATCTTCTTGAATTCTAAAATCTGAAACTGCTTCATAATTACTTGACATACTACGCCCAATACATCCACGCAGAAATATTTTGAAATTTAAGTTGTTTGAAATCGTCGAAATTTGGCAATTTTGAGAAAAACCTTGAAAACATTCCTAAATTCGTTAATCATATAATATAGAACTCTTTGCCAAATAGCTGGCAGACTATGCCCGACACAACCGTGCAAAGACATTCTAAAATTTAAGCTATTTGAAATTCACGAAACTTGTGAATTTAAACAATACCCTTAAAAATATACCTGATTTCGTTAATTATAATCTCTGAAACTATTTGCTAAATACTTGGCAAACTATGCTCGATACATTCGTGCGAAAAAATTTTGGAATTCGAGCTTTTCAAAATTGTCGAAATTTGGGAATTTTGACAATACCCTTAAAAATATCTCTAATTTCGTTAATTATAAAATTTGAAACTATTTGCTAAATACTTGGCACACTATGTTCGACACATCCGTGCAAAGAAGTTTCGAAATTCAAGCTGTTTGAAATTGCCGAAATCTGGGAATATTGACAACACCCTTAAAAATATCCCTAATTTCGCTATTTTTAAAATCTAAGACTATTTTTTACTTGCTTGGTAGACTGTGCTCCATACATTCGTGCAAAAAAATTTTGAAAATTTAGGTTATTTGTAATTGCCGAAATTTGGGAATTTTGACAAAACCCTTGAAATCTCTTACCCACTTTGTTAACTATAAAATTTGAAACTATTTGCAAACTACTTAGTAGACTCTGCTCGATACATCCGCGCAAAGAAATTTTAAAATTTATGCCGTTTGGAATTGCAGAAATTTGGGGATTTTGACAAAACCCTTGAAAATATCCCAAATTTCATTAATTATAATCTCTGAAACTATTTGCTATATACTTGGCAGACTATGCTCGATACATCGGTGCAAAGAAGTTTTGAAATTTAAGCTGCTAGAAATTGTCGAAATTTGGGAATTTTGACAATACCCTTGAAAATATCCATAACTACGTTAATTATAAAGTTTGAACTATTTGCTAGATGCATGGTCGACTATGCTCGATACTTCCGTGCAAAGAAATTGTAAAATTTCAGCTGCTTGAAATTGTCGCAATTTAGGGATTTTGAAAAAACCCTTAAAAATACCCCAAATTAAATTAATTATAATCTCTAAAACTATTTGCTGAATACTTAGCAGCCTATGCTCGACACATTCGTGCAAAGAAGTTTCGAAATTTAAGCTGTTTAAAATTGCCAAAATATAAAATTTCGACTAAACCCTTGAAAATATCCCTAATTTCGTGAATTATGGAATCCGAAACTATATCTATGTCACAAATTCATCGCGTCTTATGCTCTTTCCATTTCAGCAAAAACTTTGCCGATACGAATTGTAAATAACAGTGTCATTTTTGACATTTTTGAATTTTAATTGTAAATATCTCGAAATAGCGAAATTAGCAACAGAAACGGACAACGGCACGTTACTCAGTGCATTCGACTCCATCGGGTGGCACTAACCGTCATGTCTAGTTAGTTGTTCCGTACACACTCACAGACAGACAGACAGACAAACGAACAGACAACAGCGTCCGTATATAAACTCGCCGCGCTGGGGCGCGGCGAAAAAATTCAAGTTTAGTCCCAATATTTGGTCAGTATTTGATGAAATTACACTAAGACTTTGCAATATCTCAACCTTACATAACTGAAACTAAACTGTGAGTTTCAGTTTGAGTTTTAGTTTCAGTTATGGTGTCCGCGCCAGTTTCGATTCAGTTTCAGTTTCAGTTAACTGATTGAAACTGAAACTGAAACTAGTTTTAAGTTTCTATTGGCCTCCTCACCTGCAAGTTGGTGGCCGCCGTGAGTTGCGGCACTCCGGCGATGCCGACCGCGAGTCTCAGAGCCTCGAGCTCGGTGGGCGCGGACTCGGTCGGGGTTGCAGAGCTTGATCACCCAGGGCCAGTTTTCGCGCCAGCCCGCGCCGTGGATCTTCTCAGACAGGAGAGCGGACGCGTTTAGTCGCTTGCCTAGCAGCGACCGGAAGTTGATGCCGAAGCGTTTCTGGAGGAAGGGGCGGAACTGCGCCTCGGTGGCAGTCGGCTGAACGGCGCAGTTCGACTTCCGGCGGTGCGTAAGGACATGTAGATGCGTACGTACATCATATACGTAGTTCGTGGAAAGTTTGTTTTGCAGCAAGTCAGACATAGCATAGGAGTAAACATAGCGTGCGATGCCAATCGATAATTTATGAGCTCGTCAGCAATTAAAACTAGCTGACAAAAGGAAATCTGAGCTGTCGCTTCTTTGTGCGTCCCTCCTTTGTCGCGTCGCACCTCTGTCGGGATACCTGGCAGTGAAGGTCGTCGTCGTAGGAAGTGGTTGTGGTCGGCGGCTTGTGTAGGAGAAGGACGAGACGAGCGGCATTCCTCGCGTCGACGCCAATAGTTTTGGGCTCTGCGGAACGCCCAGCGAATTGTGTTTCGGCGATATTTCAGGTATAGCCGACCGACGTCTACTATGCGGAAGCCGCCCATTTTGATGTGTACTCTGGCAACCGCCTGAATAATGCCAAGGGGTAGAGGTTGTCGTAATCTGTGTCGCATAGGTGCAGGGGGGGGGGGGGGGTACGGGGGGGGGGGGGGAACCTCCCCCCCCCCCCCCTGGCCCTGGCCTCTAGTGAACCTTTCACTGATACTCCCCCCTGGCATCCGAAATTCGGAAAACAAGCTGTTTTAAAAAAGTTGAGTTGTTTAATTAATACAGAGTGGTTTGTGAGTGTTTTAAAGTGGAAGAGTAAAAGAGTGGATACTTTTGTAAAGTATTTCGAAGCCTTTCCGATATGACGCGCGGCCGCCAGGAGTCCACTATTCATGCGCTACTTCTGACACGCTCCTTTCTGAGAGGTTCTTGCAGGGCAACATTGGGATCGCCCGGGATTAATTTTTTGAGCAAGACACACGCATTTCTGAGTGGTTGTTGCAAGGCAACATTGGGATCGCCCGGGATTAACTTTTTTTAGCAGACAAAGTTGTTCGTAAGACAAGAGTTTAAAAAAACAAAAGTATTTCTTTAGGAATGACCGTTCAACAACTGCCTCAACGTAAGCTTTCAAACGGGCAAACGAATGTCGCTCTACATCGTAAGACGAGCGAGTTAGGGCCCATTTGCTGTTTGAGCCTTTGGGTTACTGTAGTTCGCGATATTCAAACGTTTGAGTTTCGACCAATAGAAGAACAAATGATCAGTGAGTCAAGAGCTATCCAGCAACTCAAGATCGTCTCTCTACGACGCACGCTGAGCGAGTTAGAGCGATTCCTATGCTAGAAACGCAAGAATGTCGCTTTTCGTGGTGCGTGTTTGCGTAATTAACAAAAGTTTTAATGCCAAACGAAAGAGCACGTCGAGACCTTTTAGTTGACCTATCGCACGCCGCTCTACGACGTAAGACGAGCGTGTTAGAGCCGTTTTGCGTTTTGGACTTTCGGGTTACTGTAGCGCGCGCAATTCAAACTTTTGAATTTTGACTTCTCTTAACGGAATTATCAGTGTGCCGAAACCTATTCAACGAACTCAAGATCGTCTCTCTATGACGGAAGACGAGCGAGTTAGATAAGTTTTGCGTTTTAAACCTTTGGGTTACTGTAGCTCCCGAAATTCAAACTTTTGAGTTTTGACCAATAGAAGAACAAATGATCAGTGAGTCGAGAGCTTTCCAACCAACCCAAGATCGTCTCCGTACGACGCACGCTGAGCGAGTTAGAGCGATTTCTGCGTTGAAAACGCGAGAATGTCGCTTTTCGTGTTGCGTGTTTGCGTAATTAAGAAAATGTTTATGCCAAACGAAAGAGCACGTCGAGACCTTTCAGTTGACCTATCGCACGCCGCTCTACGACGTAAGACGAGCGAGTAATAGCCGTTTTCAGTTTCAAGCTTCGGGTTACTGTAGCGCGCGCAATTCAAACTTTTGAATTTCGAAGTCTCTTAGCTGAATGATCAGTGAGTCAAGACCTTTCCGTAGAGCCCAAGATCTCCTTCCTACAACTTACCGACGCCGAGATCTGAGAGCGTGACGGACGCACGAACGGACGAACGCACGCACGATAAGCTCTCGTAGGGGTTCGCCCGGCTGAGGCCGGGCGAAAAAATCCGGAAATTTCGGAAATTTTCTTGTATTTCTGGTAGTTTTTGGCAGGGGTGACCACAGAAACTAATTTAGTTTCAGTTTCAGTTTCAGTATCAGTATAAATTTCCAATTCAGTTTCAGTTTCAGTATCAGTTTCAGTAATTATTTCCCTTGAGTTTCAGTTTCAGTTATTGAAACTGAGTTTCAGTATCACGATGATCGTAAATAGAGAGAGTACATGCAATTATGTTTACCCGCTGTGCAGAGTTAATGATTATAAGGTGTATTTCTATCTATTTTCATAAATACCAACACGCAATACGCCAAAGTAACCTAAGGGAGCCAACAAAAACCCATTACATACTGAAAGAGGCACTCAAACTTGACTCAGAATTGTGTAGTGATACTAGTTTCACTATCGCACAAATACTGAAACTGCTGGTGGAGTTTCAGTTTCAGTTTCAGTTTCAATATGGCTGACCAGTTTAGTTTCAGTTTCAGTTTCAGTTTCAGTATATTTATTGAAACTGAAACTGAAACTGAAACTAGTTTCAGTTTCTATGGTCACCCCTGGTTTTTGGTCCTATTTTGTCCAAATTTTCGCCTGCGGCGCTATAATTCGTCTATTTATGCACAAATTAGCATGTTTTTGACCAAATTAAGGTGATTTTTAGCGTATTTTTGGCCATTCTAAAAAGCTGTTCAATGGTCCCGGGACCCACCCCCTCTCAAAAAATTTCCTTAACTAGAACCCCCCCCCCCCCCCCCCCCCCCCCACCCCTGGCCTCCGGGTGGCCTGCACCTATGCTGTGTCGCTGAGTTCAGACGGAATCTTTAGGAATAGGTTAGTACCTACTACGTACATACAGTGCAGACGAGTCCAGTACGCAACGTCCTTCGAGATGGTTTGCACTCAAACGGTGGCGTTGCTTGCAATACGTAATCTAACCAGGTAGACGTATTCTAGCCGTTTTCAGTTTGAACCTTCGGGTTACTGTAGCGCGCGCAATTCAAACTTTTGAATTTCGAAGTCTCTTAGCAACATTACCAGTGAGTCGAGACCTATCCATAAAGCCCAGATCTTTCTTCCTACGACGTTCCAACGCTGATATCTTAGAGCGTAACGAACGAACGCACGGACGGACGCACGGACGATAAGCTCTCGTAACAGGGTTCGCCCGGCTGAGGCCGGCGAAAAAACCCGGTATGCCTTCTAAATCTCCAACAATTTTCCTAGGAATTTGTCATTCATTAGAAATTCTAGCAAGTCCACTCCTCCCTGGAATTAGTAGACGCGGTTCGTACACAGACACGACGGGGGGATTTGCGCCTCCACGCGTGCGTTGTGGTTGTAATCGTCCCCCGCCCGCCTGTGATCGTTAGATTTTGGAGTAGTGGCGACACAAAACGTTGACGACGACTTCGTGGTTAATGCCCTCTCGATCTAACTAGATACCAGCGAGAAAACTCGGCTGTGTCGAAGATTTTCGCTGTGTATTGTTGTGACTCTAGCAGTGATTGTGCATACGAAGGGGAACATGTATCGCACATGTACCTAGGGACTGTGCATAAACTTGTGCGACCATCGTCTTTTAAAAGCTGTGTCGCCTGAGGTTCGTTCTTCAGATTCTGCCGTATCTGCAGCACTGTACATCGGTGAAAGTTCGCCATGCCGACCCACTTCCTCCTCTACATCCCATACCGTGTTCTTGCCTTCGTCCATGGCTTCTTCAAAGAGCTCTACTGGTCTTGGTTCCAGCCGGAAAGGGAGGGCCAGGCCCGTCTGCTGCGCATCCACTGCAGAGTGTACCAGAGCATACCGCAGACTGAGGATCTACTCTACAGTCACCGAAGGCTTGATGCCAATCCAGGCAAGCCTTTCTACATGGTCGTAGCTACAGTTGACTCTTTACAAACTCAAGCAGTCTATTTCGCCTTCTCTCGTTAAGATTACCTACACTCTTGAGTATAGGTAATGCACAAGCCAACTTACTAGCATGTGCAACAACTATCTAAACCTTGTGTTGGTGCAAGAACTGTTACCCTAAGTCTTCCAACAAGCGCCCTGCCCCCTACTGCCTTCGGCGCGACACCACCCATTCCCATGATCAGGAGACCAGGGACGCAGGGGCGCTAATTGCAGGACGTACAGAACTTTATAGTATGGCATAGAACGGTACAACTACAGTAGGTATACATTTCTATCTTACTGGAATTAACACGCACGATACACCATACATGCATAGTTGGTATGACACAATTCAAGTCTGTCTGGTGTACAGGATCTCCTCCAGAGCCGTCACTGGGCCGTGCGCACGTTCTCAAAGAGGCACGTCTACTTTGTCAAGGTTCCAAAGGAGGCGAATGAGTACAACTCGTCCAACTGTTCTTTTGCGAGATTCGCCACGCAGCAGGAGGCGACACAGGCCGCCAGATACCCACTGGACGCCTTCGTGGAGGCCATGGCCAACGGTTAGTGCGACTGTTTGAATGAGTGAACTGATCAGAAGTCGGGTTACAGTGTCGGTACGTGCTCAAGAGCAGCATATCCACCTACACGCATGCAAGAGAGCAGCTGGAGTATCTTGCCTGGCACCCTTGGTGCAGTGTACCACGTTTCAGAGGCAAAGAGTCGTGGTTCAAAGGCGCGCATGGTGATACTGGTGACGGTGATGCGCAGTGGGTCCACTCTGCTCACCAAGATGCTGCATCACGAGGGAAAGACACTGGCCATCAGCGAGCCTTCAAGCCTATTCAGCCTCTGTCACGCCTACGTCAAGGGATGGTTGGTGGCTCATCTACATTACTATGCCAGCTAGGTGTTTTGTCTGTCCGTCCGTCCGTCCGAGTACGCTTGCCTCCCTAGCACTTCGCCACGCGACGCTTCAGCATGCGCGCGCCTTCCTAGCACTTCGCCACGCCAAGCTTCAGCACGCGCGCGCCTAGACGCCAGCGGGACGCCAGCGGCGGCAATCAATCGCTGCACGGCTAGCGCCGCCTGTTGCTGCCTGCCTTAAACGCAGGCATCGCCTGAACAGAACGGCAATGCACCGTAGCAGAGCCTTGCAAAAGCGAACAGTCGCGCAGTACAACAGAGGCTTGCAATGTGCAATGCAATCCAGGCAATACAACGGCGATGCTCGCGCAGGCATTGAACAGTACGGCAACGCTCGCGCAGGCAATTCTAGCCGCTTCAGCGACTATTTCGCTTGCAACAGGACAGATCCTTGCAAAAGGACCATCTGCCCGCTCTCTATCATTTGTTTTGCGCGCCGCTTTGTACGGCGCGTTCGCGAGGCAGTCAGCGCCATTGGTTTGCAACAGGACAGACTTTCTGCGACTGGACAAATGTTGCAACAGTACAGACGTTGCAACATGATGGTCGCGCGAGGCGACCAGCACCATCGGCTCGCAACAGGACACCTTCTGCGACAGGACAGATTTTGGGAACGGACAAATCTTGCAACAGGACAGACCTTGCAACAGGACAGATCTTGCAACAGGGACAGACCTTGCAACAGGACAGATATTGCAACACCACAAATCTTGCAACAGGACAGATATTGCAACAGGACAAATCTTGCAACACGAGACGTAGATCTTGCACAGGAAAAATTTTGAAAAAGGACAAATCTTGCAACAGGACAGATCTTGCAACAGGACATACCTTGAGTCAAGACATATTTTGCAACAGGACAAATATTGCAACAGGACAGATCTTGCAACAGGACAAACCTTGCATCAGGACAGATCTTGCAACAGGACAAATCTTGCAACAGGATAGATCTTGCAGTAGGACAGATCTTGCAACAGGACAGACCCTGGAACAGGACACATCTTGCAACAGGACAAATCTTGCAACTGGACAGATCTTGCAACAGGACAGACCCTGCAACAGGGAGAGACCTTACAACAGGACACATCTTGCTACTGGAGATATCTTGCAACAGGACAGACGTGGGAACAGGATGGTTGTGTGTGAGGCGACCAGCTTGTCTGTTGGGTCGCAACAGGACAGACCTTCTGCAACACGGATGCATCTTGCACCAGGACAGATCTTTCAACAGGACACATCCTTCAACAGGACAGATCTTGCAGCAGGACAGACCTTGCAACAGGACAGAGCTTGCAACAGGACAGACCTTGCAACACTATAGATCTTGGAACAGGAGAGACCTTGCAACAGGACAGACCTTGCAACAGGACAGGCCTTGCAACAGGACATACCCTGCAATAGGACAGACCCTTCAACAGGACAAATCTTGCAACAGGCTCAGACCTTGACAATCTACATTACTATGCCAGCTAGGCCTTTCGTCTGTCTGTCCGTCCGTCTGAAACGCTTGCCTTCCTAGCACTTCGCCACGCGACGCTTCAGCATGCGCCTGCCTCGCTAGCACTTCGCCACGCGACGCTTCAGCATGCGCGCGCTAGGAAGCCAGCAGGACGCCAGCGGCGTCCCGCAGAGAAGCTCGCTCGCTTGGATCCATCGACCGCAGAAAATCAATCGCTGCACGGCCAGCGTCGCCTGTTGCTGCCTGCCTTCAACGCAGGCTTTGCCTGAACAGTACGGCAATGCACGGTAGCAGAGCCTTGCAAAAGCGAACAGTGCGGCAGTGGGCTGTACAGCAGAGAACCTTGCAATGCGCAAATGCAACAGAGCCGAACAGTACGACAATGCTCGCGCAGGCAATTCTAGCCGCTTCAGCGACTATTTCGCTTGCAACAGGACAGATCTTGCAACAGGACAGACTTTCTGCAACAGGACGCTGCGCAATTGCAACATGAGCCGGCAGGCAATTCTCCTGCAGCCGCTTCAGCGACTATTTCGCTTGCAAGGTTTCTGCAGGCGTGGTGTTTGTGAGCCGAGTCGACATGCTCGCGAGGAGCTCAGCGGCTTCGTGCTTTTCGCTTGGTATAGATATTTGGGGTTCTGGCGGCTGGCGCTTGCGGCCCGCGGGAGTTTGCCGCTTCCGCGTTTCCCGCCTGCAACAGGACAGATCTCTGCAACAGGACAGACTTTCTGCAACAGGACGCTGCGCAATTGCAACAGAGCCGAACAGTACGACAATGCTCGCGCAGGCAATTCTAGCCGCTTCAGCGACTATTTCGCTTGCAACGGGACACATCTTGCAACAGGACAGACTTTCTGCAACAGGACGCTGCGCAATTGCAACAGAGCCGGCAGGCAATTCTGGCCGCTTCAGCGACTATTTCGCTTGCAACAGGACAGATCTTGCAACAGGACAGACTTTCTGCAACAGGACGCTGCGCAATTGCAACAGAGCCGAACAGTACGACAATGCTCGCGCAGGCAATTCTAGCCGCTTCAGCGACTATTTCGCTTGCAACAGGACACATCTTGCAACAGGACAGACTTTCTGCAACAGGACGCTGCGCAATTGCAACAGAGCCGGCAGGCAATTCTAGCCGCTTCAGCGACTATTTCGCTTGCAACAGGACAGTTCTTGCAACAGGACAGACTTTCTGCAACAGGACGCTGCAACAGTACAGACGTTACAACAGGATCGTCGCGCGAGGCGACGAGCGCCGTTGGCTCGCAACAGGACAGACCTTTGCAACAGGACAGATTTTGCAACAGGACAAATCTTGCAACAGGACAGATCTTGCAACCGGAAAATCTGCCCGCTTTCTATCATTTGTTTTGCGCGGCGCTTTAGCGACTATTTCGCTTGCAACAGGACAGATCTTGCAACAGGACATACTTTCTGCAACAGGACGCTGCGCAATTGCAACAGAGCCGGCAGGCAATTCTAGCCGCTTCAGCGACTATTTCGCTTGCAACAGGACAGTTCTTGCAACAGGACAGACTTTCTGCAACAGGACGCTGCAACAGTTCAGACGTTACAACAGGATCGTCGCGCGAGGCGACGAGCGCCGTTGGCTCGCAACAGGACAGACCTTTGCAACAGGATGGACAGCACGCCAATGCTCATGCAGGCAATTCTAGCCGCTTGAGCGAGTGTTTCGCCAAACTAACCGTTGAAATGAGGTACCCCAGCAGCGCCTTGAACAAGCACATTGGCAGACGATACAAATACCATGCTGATCACATGACACAAATTCTTCTGCAACGGGAAAGCACGCTAGTAGTTATATTACGCTGTATCGATTTAGATCGGCTGGGACAACATGCTGACGACGACACTGAACCCGACAGCAATGACGACAGCTCCGAAGACAACAACTCCGACACTGGGGATCTGGACGACGCTGAGTTGGGGGAGAATGGTGAGAGCACGACGACGACGACGACGACGACGACGACGACGACGACGACGACGACGACGACGACGACGACGACGACGACGACGACGACGATGAGTCCAACCTTTGTACGTTTAGAGTGGCAGTGCTACGAAGTAATTGCCAAGATCGAAGAACAGCTCCAGAAGGTCACGTCCGAAATCTGCCGCCTGTACGAACTGATCCCAGCAGTGGACAAGGACGAGAAGGGGTTGATCGAAAACCGCATCAAAGACTTGCGCGATCAGAAGGATAGTCTCACGCAGCAGTTGGGCTTGACCTACGTATTGTAAGACTGTCTATATGGTACGGTATCTGCCACTTATGCGTTTGTGTAGCACAGTTGCATGTACTTACTAGTGGTGGCAACCGAAAACTAAGTAAGTACTTACTTAGTTTTACTTAGTTATTTTGAAACTAAGTACTTAGTTTCTTACTTACTTAGTTTATTTTTCGGAAAACTAAGTATACTTACTTGTACTCGTACTTAGTTTTTCGGCGGCGTACTTACTCAGTTTCGAAGAAATAACTAAGTACTTTTTCTTACTTACTTAGTTTTACTCAGTTTTCCAAAACTAAGTAAGAAACTAAGTAAGCGGATTCCTTGATACAAAGGTACTGTAGATTTGCGTGTTAACTGTATGCGCGTTCGGGAATCGCTGTCGAGTTGTAATCGAAAGAAGCTTTAGCGAAGGCGCAATTGAAAGGGCATCACTGAAGCAGCTTGGCTATGTAAACTTGCATGCTTTTCAACGGGATCTGGCTTGGCTTGGCAGGTTCAGTGCTTGCCAGATAAGCATTGCCCAGTGTCAGATGTCAGATGTCGTCATCTGCTCTATGCTTTCTGAACGTGTGGCTGGCTTGAGTGATGCCCTTTCTATCTAGAGAATCTCACTTGCTGATCTCAACATGTCTGAAGAAGAAGAAGAGATAGAAGAAGTCGGCGAAGTCAGCGCTGTTGGCGCCAATGTTGTTGTCGCCGGCACTGACACTTTGGCGTCGTCGTCGAGACGAGGACCCAAATCAGCCGACCCACTGTGGGGACAGTACTTTGACTGCGTCCTTCGGGATGGGGAAAAGGCGTCCGTCTGCAAAGCGCCTAATTGCTCCTACGCAAACCCTGGCAAGAACTTCACCACTCTGCTGAACCACTTGGCAAAAAATCACCCAGAGCTGAACAAGCGGTACTTACTAGAGAAGAAGCAGTTTTCCCAGGCGCGACAGCTCCTGAAAGCAGCGCCGGCTGCGAAAACTCGGAAGATTACAGAGTTTGTCACAACGGTGCCAAAGGGGGCAATGTCTCCAAGAGAACTGGAAGCGTACCTGACAAGACTCTTCGCTATGGGAGGAGTGAATCTGAGTCTAATCGAGTGTGAAGAATTCCGAGAGCTGATGAATGCGGCAGCACCGTCTTTCCATTTGCCTAAGAGTAGGAACACGATCAAGAAGAGAGTCTTCAAGTACAAGCAAAATAATGATGGCGCAGTGAAATCCCTAACCCATAAACCTGCGCTAAAAAATTATCAATATTACTTGCATACCTAACTAATAATTTTCTGCTCGCGATTGATTTTGCATCGCGTACTAAGAATAGCGAGCCCGGGATACGTCCGCCCGGGAAGAATTATCGATACTGGATGAGTACCCTACTAAGATAATAGTATGGGATAAGTACCGTATCGAGAAGGATGCATCGCGAAAACCCCAAATTTCGATACCTGATCCATGGGTCATATATGGCCTAACGCGGGTTTATGGGCTAATTGAGGGCGCGGATCGGGTCTGCGCTTGCGTCGACCTTTGGTCAGAGCGAGGGCTCGCCCATAGCTATTTGGGCGTGACGGTGATCTTCTACAACTCGGCGACAAAGTCGCTGAAAACCCTAGCCGTATCTCTGCAAGAGTTCCCCGGCGCGCACACATCTGAAGAGATCCGAACGAGGGTGAGACGCACTTTCTGTGTAGCCAATCTTGCTAGATGTTCACAACTACGTAAATTGTACGACATGCGTATCCATACGAATACCGTAGTTGGGCCGTGGTTCACCCACTTCAAGCAGTCTGCTGCAAAAGCGACCATTCGTGTGTACCGTTTACCAGCCACATTTCTTTCAGGTATACGAGATCCTTGCCAGTGTGGGCATTCAGTACCAAGACATTCTGCGAATTACCACTGACCATGGAGCCAATGTTGTTGCCAGTTTCAAAATTGACGTCATTGTGGATGAACCGGCCGAATTTGATGGAGACTCGTCTGACGACGACAATGATGACGACGTGGCGCTCGAGGGTTTGTCAATACAAGACAGCCAAAGCTACAGCGCGCAGATCTCGCTTCACAGTAAATAATTTGACAGCAGCCGATGATTCGACAGTAGAACTCATCTGCGGATGCTTCAAATCTGCGAATGTCTCAACGCCTCAATTTCAGGAGATCCGAACCTTGAGGCCAGTTTCTTGGCTGATGAAAGCCAGGCCGAGAGGGTTCGCCAGGCTTTCAACGACACTTGTTCAGAGGGCAGGCAGTATTCACTGAGAATCTCTTGTTTCGCCCACTGCCTCAATGTTGCGTGCGTAAGAGCGACAAGTGGGGAACACAACCCTGTAAGTGTCACCATGCGCTTTCAAAAGTCTGTACATTCCTCGACCAATTGTGCACTTTTAGGTGAATCAGCTGCGACAGGACTTGCTTAACCTGCTGGGAAAGTTCGCCCATTCGACCAAGGCGACAGAGCGCCTCATTGCTTTGAAGAAGACAAAGCTGAAGTCACCAGCGGCCACTCGCTGGGTTCATCTGTACCTGGTGGCCGATCGCTTCACTGAGCTGAGAGACGCCATTGAGATCGTGTCGAGAGAGCAGAAGTGGGTGATCACTTTCTCATGGGACCTGGTAGAGGCTCTCAGGGACGTGCTCCGGCCAGTCTACGTGGCTGTGACGCAATTGGAGGGAGAGAAGGAGTCAACAAGTGCGATTGTTTTGCCATTGCTTCTGGGACTCCAGTCCTTCTTCGCCAGCTGCGCGGAGGAACCAAGATTCGAGCAGTTCCAGTGCGTCTGTACTCAGCTGTGGAACGAGATCGAAAAGAGATGCTCGAAGTTTCTGCACGCTGAGCTTCGCGATTTCGACCCCACCTTCCTAGTCTGCTGCATGTTGGACCCAGTCCAGTCTGCCTTTCTCACTGAGAATCTTTTTGAGACAGGAAAGAGAGAACTGCGGAGGTTCTTCGCCGCCACCTGCAGCCATGCCTCCCCAGAAGTGCTCGCTGAGGGGACCACAACGTCGACAGAGGGCGCTGCTCCCACTACCCCTCCCAAGAAAGTGGCGAAAGCTGCCTTCCCATTTCCCGAACGCCGCGCGGCCAAAACGTCTGAGGCCGACCCCTCAGGGGGAAGCAAAATCCTCAAAAGTCAGATTGACGCCTACTTGGAGATTTTGGACAACCAAAGCTCGCAGCAGGCTGGACTGGAGTTTTGGGAGGCGCACAGAGTGCAGTTTTCTCGCCTCGCTGTCCAGGCGCTGAACATGCTTGCCATTCCTGCCACTTCTGCCTCCTGCGAGAGGTTGTTCTCCGTCGCCGGCGTGCGCAAGTCTGGTCGGCGCACCACCGTTAGCCCGGAACTGCTTGAAACTGAGTAGATTTTGCGCTTTAACAAGCGTCGGCTGTGAATTGTGGCGTCTGTTGCGTGTTGTCCTGACTCGTTGACAGCAAAACTGTTTAGTACTGAGACGTCGGATTGAGACGCGTCTCTTGCCACACACACTTGCGAATCGAAAACGTCTTGTTGATTCAATCCTGCTGCGCAATCGGCATACCATGTTTTGCCTTACTTACTTAGTTTACTTAGTTTTTTCGCGCGTACTTACTTAGTTTTGCTAGAAACGAAGTAAGTAAAATTTACTTACTTAGTTTTACTCAGTTTTCTGAAAAACTAAGTACTTACTTGGTTACTTACTTAGTTTTATTTTTGGGAAATTGCCACCACTAGACTTACTTCTTTGTTTGAAGATGTCTGTCTTGAATCATTCACTTGCACAACACCATAAGCTTGACCAGTGGATCACACACAGCAGAAAGATCACGCCTGCGTTTTATCGAGCAATCGAGCACAAAAATGCACAAAATTGTGCAAAATTCAAAATATTTTAACAAATTTTATAAAATACTGTCAAAATTCACAGAAATTATGACACAAGAAATTCAGTTTTCAAATTAATTTCATTTCACATAAATTAAATTAATAAAACAAAATTGATTTTGATTTGTAAAGAAAATTATAAAAAAAAAATTTCATTTTTTTTTGGAATTTTTCGAAAAATTTTTATGAAATTTTGGTTTTAAAATAGAAATTAAAATTCGTTTCAAATTCACTAAAACATACGCGAAACGATGGGCTACACTACCTTAGGCATGTCTGTGACATCCCCCGTAACAACCTCCCATAACATCTTTCCACTCCCAAACTTGGGCTACCCAGCCCAGCTTGTGACGTCACATGGGTACAGCCGGTACCACCCTATACTACTGGCTGGCGTCGCGGGAGGCCTAATACCATTGACAGGAGAAATCCACCAGATGTGCAGTGTGTGTTTGACGACTGTCGATGTGTAATTGGCATGACTGCACAACAGAGTTTTAAGCGAGCTTTCGACCCTCGTTCGGGGCCGTCATCAGGCACTTCAGTTGAAGTGCCTGATGACGGCCCCGAACTGAGGTCGAAAGCTCGCTTAAAACTCTGTTGTGCAGTCATGCCAATTACACATCGACAGTCGTCTAATACCATTGCTTTGCACTCCAATTGCTACCATTTTAATCGTCTGTTGCAAGTTTCAGGGCTCTAGCTTTAGAGTTGCGGCAACGTTAGCGATGTCACGAGGCGTATATATGCGAGCGGTGGCTATGGTAAGCGCCCTCGCTGGACGGTGATTGCAGCTGGCACAGTAGGTACAAGCAATTCCTATGTGAATAATGTAGTGCATGCATTTTGTCGATCAATATCGTAGTGCTGCATCCCAAAAACTTATTAGTAAGACAAATAACATAAACTGATTAATCTGGAAGACAGATTCAGCCGGCTTGGCTACCTGCGGTGAGCTGAGTTGCCCCCTCCCACCGCCGTTTGGCTTGCCGCCGCTCGGCTTGGGTTTTATCGCCGCTTGGCTTGGCTTGGGGTTTGCGGGGGGGGGGCGTCTGCCCAACCCGTTCCTCCCTCCCTGCCCTTGACATTTTCAGTTCATTGGTCGGTCTTGTCAGCCGATAGGTCGTTACGGTGTTTCGATGTGAGAGTCTGCTTCTGCTTCTCGCTTCAGAGGTCTCTGCTTCTCGCTTTCAGGTGGCGCGGCTCCTTTCTCGCTTTCAGGTGGCGCGGCTCCTTTCTCGCTTTCAGGTGGCGCGCGCTTCTTTGCTTGCCTGTTCAGGTTGTCTGTCTTCTTCGCTCTCGGCTTCTGCTCTCTCTCTTTCTCTTCTCGCTCGTCATGCCGCGCGCCGCGCAGACCATCTCCGCTCGGTCCCGCCGCTCTCTCGCCCTCAGTGACTCGCAGGCCGACGCGTTGCTGGCCGCCAATTCTTCAGCCGCCGACTTCTTGGAGGAGGTGGGCGTGGAGGAGATGGCGGCCGAAGTCGATCGCGCTCAGTCGGTAGTCAGGATGCACGCTCCCCGCCGGTCGCAGCTCACCGCGCAGAATCTCGCGCAGTCGCGTCGCAGCGTAGGGGCCATCGTCGGCGTCGCCGCCTTCGACTCCGCCGCCCCCCTCACGCGTCAGCGGTCGGCCGATCTTCTGGAGCAGTTCGACGTGCAGCGGCAGTCCATCATCCTGGAGGGTCTCAAGTACGAGGGACGCGAAAGCGGCGCCATTGCCGATCGCCGCCTCTCCCTCCTCAGCAGTCGGATTGGGGTGAAGTCGGCGCTGGCGGAGAAGAAGGAGTTGGCCTCCGCGGTCGCTGACGCGGCTGAGGAAGCCACTCCGTTTCTCGGCCAGCGACGGCGCCTCCATCCGATTGCTGAAGAGGAAGAAGTGACGCCCGACAATGGGGTCACCTTCGAGTCGCTCTCCGTCCGGGTCAAGCGGCAGCACACCCAGCAGCTGGCCGAGGCCATCGTCAACGGCCGCCCTCCCATGCCCCAGTCCAGCTTCGGGTCCTCTCCGTCGTTCCTCCAGAAGGCCAAGAGGGGCGTCCTGGCCGGGGCCAAGCGCCTGCAGAAGAAGTCCAAGAAGCAGTGAGGAGCTTTCGCTCGTGTCTCGCCTCCTCGCTCGTCTCACCTCGCCTCGCGCGCGCCGTCGCCGCCTTCATCAGCAGTCGCCTACCTCAGCAGTCAGGACCGCGCGTCGTCGCGCCGCATAAGTCAGGACCGCGCGTCGTCGCGCCGCCGCCTTCGTGTCGTCTCCGTGTCGCGTTCGTCTTCGGGTCGCCTTCGTGTTTGTCGCGTTCGCCGTCGTCTCGCCGTAGCCGTTCGCGTTCGCCTTCGTCAGCAGTCAGGACCGCGCGTCGTCGCGCCGCCGCCTTCGTGTCGCGTTCGTGTTTGTGTCGCGTGTGCCTTCGTATTTGTGTCGCGTGTGCCTTCGTGTTGGTGGTAGGACTAGAAATAGGACAGGTTCGGACACTAGGTAAGGGTTGGCTTTGCAGTTGCGGACCATGGTCGTCGCCGAAATGGCGCACTTGGTTGGCCGCACTGTTTAGCTTTCCCTTTCCTACCTTATAATGGCTAGTGGAGCCGAAGATGACGAAGAGAATCTACAGAAGAGAGGTTACATCGCCGCAGATGGCCTTGGTGAGATTTTCACTTTACAATACGTACCGTGTATACTAATAATACCGCATGGCTAACCTGAGTTTACTCAGGCTATCGGCCGTGCTGCGGGGAATGCTTTAGTCTGGCGCCGCGTGAGGCCCAGTACCATTGCTTTGCACTCCAGGTTCACTATCGTAGGAGGCGGTCGGCTTGAGTAGTGGTACCCTGGGCCTCACTCGCGTACGACGGTCGGGGCAAGCAGGCCAAGATGATTTTATCCCTCCCCTCCCTCCCGCTATAGCCTCCGAGGGTGGGGGCGGGGGGTTTGGGGCCGGGTCCGGGCGGTTCTGGCCGGCCCTCTCCCCCCCCCCCCTCCCGAATCGTGACCCTCTGCACCCCCCCCCCCCCCCCCGAATCGTGGTCCTCTACACCCCCAAGCCCACCTCCACCCCAACCCCTCCCCACCCCCACCCCACCCCCTCCCCACCCCTCCCCACCCATCCCAGCCAACTACGCTGCAACGATTGCCATACGACCCGAGGAATACCACGATCAGTAGCCAGACCATTCAGCAAAGCGATCCCAATGGCGCCCTGGATCAGCAGACGACCAGCCAACTTCCCATTCTCGACCTGGACCCGCATTGGCAGCAACATTTGCTGTACGCCCCATTCGGCGCTCGACCCACCAGACATGAAGTGAGATGAACGTACCCAGAACCGCCCTGGCCTCGATGAAAGAAGACAGAGTGCGGATCATGCAGCCGATAGTAGGAAGCCTTGAAATCCTTCGAAGCCTGACTTTGTCCAACCATTGAAGACAGGATTTGCCGCGTTCGCCTCGTATGGCGGCGGTAGCTTTTCTCAGTTGCCGATACGTGGGCAAGACCAAAGACCTTCAGTCGGCGTCAATCGAGATCGGTAGTAAAAGTGGCGTAATACGCGTCATTTATAAAAGGAGGACCATTTTGTCCCTGGTATAACTAGCCGTTCCTTCCTGTTGCAGAAGAATATCTGTGATCTGAATAGCATGGAATGTACAATAGTAGTCAATGGCCGTAATGTCCTGTTGCATGATCTGTCCTGTTCAAGGTCTGTCCGTTGCAAGGTCTGTCCTGTTGTGAGCAAACGGCGCTGGTCGCCGCGCGTCGCAACGTCCGTCCTGTTCATTGTCATGGTCTGACCTGTTGCAAGATTTGTCCTGTTGAAGGGTCTGTCCTATTGCAGGGTATGTCCTGTTGCAAGGCCTGTCATGTTGCAAGGTCTGTCCTGTTGCAAGGTCTCTCCTGTTGCAAGACCTAACCTGTGCAAGATCTATCCTGTTGAAAGATCCGTCCTGTTGCAAGATTTGTCCTGTCCTGTTGCAGAAGGTATGTCCTGTTGCGACCCAACGGTGCTGGTCGTTTCGCGCGACCATCTTGTTGCCACGTCTGTCCTGTTGCAAGATCTGTCCTGTTGCAAGGTCTGTCCTGCTGCAAGATCTGTCATGTTGCATTGCAAGATCTATCCTGTTGCAAGATTTGTCCCGTTGCAAGATCTGTCCTGCTGCAAGATTTGTCCTGTCGCAAAATCTGTCCTGTTGCAAGATTTGCCCTGTTGCAAAATCTGTCGTGTTGCAAGGTCTGTCCTGTTGCAAGAGTTGTCCTGTTGCAAAATCTGTCCTGTAGCAGGATCTGTCTTGTTGCAAGATTTGTCCTGTTGCAAATCTGTCCTGTTGCAAGGTCTGTCCTGTTGCAAAATCTGTCCTGTTGCAAGATCTGTCCTGTTGCAAGATTTGTCCTGTTGCAAAATCTGTCCTGTTGCAAGATTTGTCCTGTTGCAAGATTTGTCCTGTTGCAAGATTTGTCCTGTTGCAAAATCTGTCCTGTTGCAAGATTTGTCCTGTTGCAAAATCTGTCCTGTCGCAAGATTTGTCCTGTTGCAAGCCAACAGCGCTGACTGCCTCGCTAACGCGCCGTACAAAGCGCCGCGCAAAACAATTAGAGAGCGGGCAGATTTTCCAGTTGCAAAATCTGTCCTGTTGCAAGATTTGTCCTGTTTTAAAATCTGTCCTTTTGCAAAGGTCTGTCCTGTTGCGAGACAACGACGCTGGTCGCCTCGCGCGACGATCCTGTTGCAACTTCTGTACTCGTTGCAGCATTTGTCCTGTTGCAGAAAGTCTGTCCTGTTGCATGCCAATGGCGCTGACTGCCTCGCGAACGCGCCGTAAGCGGGAGAAAGAATGATAGAGGGATAGATTGTACTGTAGATCTGTCTGTTGAAGGAAATAGTGCTGAAGCGGCTGATTACTGGGAGTTGTGTACTATTCGGCTCTGTTAAGCTTAGTTTAGGAAATAGTGTGCTAAGCGGATAATTGTTTGGGAGCGTTGCTACTGTTAATGCTGGGAGCAGTGCGTTGATTGCTGGATTGATTGAATTGAAGCTCGCTGTTGTACGCGCACTGGCACTGTTGCTTTTGAAGGCTCTGCTCGGTGATTGACGTACTGTTCAGGCAAGTGGCGCGTTGAGGCAGGCAGAAGAGCAGAGCAGCGTCAGGATTGATTGCGCTGCTGGCGTCCGCTGGCGTCTAGGCGCGCGCGTGCTGAAGCTTGGCGTCGGCGAAGTGCTAGGAAGGAGGCGATGCTGAAGCGTCGCGTGGCGAAGTGGAGGGAGGCAAGCGTACTCAGACAGAAAAAACTAGCTGGATAGTAAAAAAGCGGCGAGCAAAACGAATGATAAAGAGCGGATAGATTGTCTGTTGCAAGATCTGTCTGTTGCAAGCGAAATAGTCGCTGAAGCGGCTAGAATTGCTGCGCGAGCATTGTGTACTATTCGGCTCTTGTTCGAAGTTAGTTTAGCGCGGAATAGTGCTAAGCGGATAGAATTGTTTGCGGAGCGTTGCTACTGTTAATGCTGCGGAGTAGATGCGTGCATTGCTGGATTGATTGACATTGAAGTCGCTGTTGTAGCGACTGCGACTGTTCGCTTTTGAAGGTCTGCTGATGGTGTATTTACGTACTGTTCAGGATGGGCGTTGAGGAGGAGAAAGGCGGGCTGACGTGAGGATTGATTGCGCTGCTGGGTCGCTGGGTCTAGGGGGCGTGCTGAAGTTGGGTGGGAAGTGCTAGGAAGGAGGGATGTGAAGGTGCGTGGCGAAGTGGAGGGAGGAAGCGTATCAGAAGAAAAAACTAGCTGGATAGTATGTAGTCTTTAGCGCAGCAACAACCATACATCATATCCGCTCTGTGACACCTCTGCGACCTTGCCGAACTTTGTGTGCTGTAAGAGGGGGTTGATCGCACCTCCTCCTAGGAGACCAATTACCCCGCGCGCGAACTTGCGCAATCGGCCTCCAAAACGAACAGGGCAATCGTGTTTCCTTGTCCTCCACCCATCGATACACACTGTAAGATACGGCTCGTTCCACGTAGGGCCACATCAACCGTCGTAATCGACCTCGTGCGACCTTTGTGTTGTGTAAGAAGATGCACAGCTTACGCCGGTAGAACGATCCGAGACGCGAGGGCTCTCCACCGCTTCGCGAGACGAACCATTCGTCGCTTCCGTGAGTGTTGTTATGGAGTCACTGTTTTTACGAGCGTTCAAAGTTGCGTGTCAACCGTATCTCCCAACAGCAAGGTTTGAAGCTTGCGAAGGCTGTGTAGAGGGATACAGCTCCCAGGTTCTTCTATTGTAGAGACTATAACTTTGTGTAGTATTTCAGAAACGCACCATTTCTGTTAAGCTGGACCACGACTGTCTCTACGGCCCGCCATTCGAGTGCAGAAAGCAACAATTACTAGCCCTGTTTCGACTAACCCCATTTTGTGAAGTATGCGGATGAGGTAGAGGGGGCCGACTTCATCAGCGCGCAGACAGGGCCTGGTACATACCTCAGTGAGGACCCCATTGGCCGACTAAAGGTCAACATCAGTCTGCAGCTGGAAGCCACAGACCTCATTTTCGACGACAGCTAAGTGGGAGACTCCGACGAGGATGAACAACTCCCAGACGTCTGGGCGCCCTGTGAGTTTTAGACAAGGGCCATGGACGTCTGGAGCGAGGTCAAGATGGAGAGGAGGGACAAGCTGCGTGAAAGCTGTGTTGTAAAGCAATTTGAACCGTTAAGTCGTCGCGCATATCGTCGTACGTGTCGGGGATTCAGTTCGGCAGCGGGAAGCATCAGTTAAATGGATCAGAGAAATTCGCCGCAGGCAGACATTGCAATAGAAGGGCCTAAATGAGAGACTAAGCTGTTTGAAATTGCCGAATAAAAGCTAGAAAATATACCTGAATCTTTTAATTATAAAATCAAGAACTATTTGCTAAATACTTGGCAGATTATGCCCGGCACAACTATGGAAAGAAAATTATAAAATCAAGAACTATTTGCTAAATACTTGGCAGATTATGTCCAGCACAACCATGTAGAGAAACTTTTTAATTTAAGCCATTTTAAAGCTCAATACATCCGTGCAAAAACATTTTGAAATTTAACCTGTTTGAAATTGTCGAAATTTGGGAATTTTGACAAGACCCTTGAAAATATCCCTTATTTCGTTGATTATAAAATGTGAAACTATATGCTAAATACCGTACAGTGCCAAATAGGATTCCCGGTATACTATTTGGCACTGTACGGTGGTTTCAGGCGGCTGACGCCGCCTGGGCACGTCGCCTCCCCTGGGCCTGATCATGCACGACATTGTTATTCAGCGAGGGCAAGGGCGCCGTGCCCAGGCGGCGACAGCCGCCTGAAACCACCGTACAGTGCCAAATAGGATTCCCGGTATACTATTTGGCACTGTACGGTACTTGACAGATTATGCCCAATACATCAACGCAGACATTCTGAAATTAAAGCTGTTCGAAGTGTTGAAATTTGGGACTTTTGACAAAAACCTTGAAAATGTCCCAAAAATTCTTTGTTATAAAATCTAGAACGAGTTGCTAAATACTTGGCAGGCTATGCTCGATACATTTGTGTAAAACATTTTGACATTTAAGCTGTCTAAAATTGTCTACATTACACAAACACACCACTATAGGTCCAATCGTGTGGCACAAACTCTGCGTTTCCTGGTACTGATGAGTGGCCCAACGAACGTCATGTGATGTTGCGTCTGCAATCTGATTCATGCGAATTTCTCTGTCTGTGGTTTCGTGAGGGTAGTAGGGAGGTAGGGATGTGGCGGCTGCTGCTGTGTATACCCAGGCCCATCCCACATCAGGGTGGGATGCAGCAAGCGCAAGCATGTCTATTGTAGAGACTATAACTTTGTGTAGTATTTCAGAAACGCACCATTTCTGTTAAGCTGGACCACGACTGTCTCTACGGCCCGCCATTCGAGTGCAGAAAGCAACAATTACTAGCCCTGTTTCGACTAACCCCATTTTGTGAAGTATGCGGATGAGGTAGAGGGGGCCGACTTCATCAGCGCGCAGACAGGGCCTGGTACATACCTCAGTGAGGACCCCATTGGCCGACTAAAGGTCAACATCAGTCTGCAGCTGGAAGCCACAGACCTCATTTTCGACGACAGCTAAGTGGGAGACTCCGACGAGGATGAACAACTCCCAGACGTCTGGGCGCCCTGTGAGTTTTAGACAAGGGCCATGGACGTCTGGAGCGAGGTCAAGATGGAGAGGAGGGACAAGCTGCGTGAAAGCTGTGTTGTAAAGCAATTTGAACCGTTAAGTCAACCACTAATCGGAGACCAAAGGTCATACGCCGTATCGCGTCTGTCTACGAGTCGGGGATTAACTGTTTTGAGTTCGCATATCGTCGTACGTGTCGGGGATTCAGTTCGGCAGCGGGAAGCATCAGTTAAATGGATCAGAGAAATTCGCCGCAGGCAGACATTGCAATAGAAGGGCCTAAATGAGAGACTAAGCTGTTTGAAATTGCCGAATAAAAGCTAGAAAATATACCTGAATCTTTTAATTATAAAATCAAGAACTATTTGCTAAATACTTGGCAGATTATGCCCGGCACAACTATGGAAAGAAAATTATAAAATCAAGAACTATTTGCTAAATACTTGGCAGATTATGTCCAGCACAACCATGTAGAGAAACTTTTTAATTTAAGCCATTTTAAAGCTCAATACATCCGTGCAAAAACATTTTGAAATTTAACCTGTTTGAAATTGTCGAAATTTGGGAATTTTGACAAGACCCTTGAAAATATCCCTTATTTCGTTGATTATAAAATGTGAAACTATATGCTAAATACCGTACAGTGCCAAATAGGATTCCCGGTATACTATTTGGCACTGTACGGTGGTTTCAGGCGGCTGACGCCGCCTGGGCACGTCGCCTCCCCTGGGCCTGATCATGCACGACATTGTTATTCAGCGAGGGCATGGGCGCCGTGCCCTGGCGGCGACAGCCGCCTGAAACCACCGTACAGTGCCAAATGGGTTCCCGGTATACTATTTGGCACTGTACGGTACTTGACAGATTATGCCCAATACATCAACGCAGACATTCTGAAATTAAAGCTGTTCGAAGTGTTGAAATTTGGGACTTTTGACAAAAACCTTGAAAATGTCCCAAAAATTCTTTGTTATAAAATCTAGAACGAGTTGCTAAATACTTGGCAGGCTATGCTCGATACATTTGTGAAAAACATTTTGACATTTAAGCTGTCTAAAATTGTCTACATTACACAAACACACCACTATAGGGCCAATCGTGTGGCACAAACTCTGCGTTTCCTGGTACTGATGAGTGGCCCAACGAACGTCATGTGATGTTGCGTCTGCAATCTGATTCATGCGAATTTCTCTGTCTGTGGTTTCGTGAGGGTAGTAGGGAGGTAGGGATGTGGCGGCTGCTGCTGTGTATACCCAGGCCCATCCCACATCAGGGTGGGATGCAGCAAGCGCAAGCATGTCTATTGTAGAGACTATAACTTTGTGTAGTATTTCAGGAACGCACCATTTCTGTTAAGCTGGACCACGACTGTCTCTACGGCCCGCCATTCCAGTGCAGAAAGCAACAATTACTAGCCCTGTTTAGACTTAACCCATTTTGTGAAGTATGCGGATGAGGTAGAGGGGGCCGACTTCATCAGCGCGCAGACAGGGCCTTGGTACATACCTCAGTGAGGACCCCATTGGCCGACTAAAGGTCAACATCAGTCTGCAGCTGGAAGGCACAGACCACATCTTTCGACGACAGCTAAGTGGGAGACTCCGACGAGGATGAACAACTCCCAGACGTCTGGGCGCCCTGTGAGTTTCAGACAAGGGCCATGGACGTCTGGAGCGAGGTCAAGATGGAGAGGAGGGACAAGCTGCGTGAAAGCTGTGTTGTAAAGCAATTTGAACCGTTAAGTTAACCACTAATCGGAGACCAAAGGTCATACGCCGTATCGCGTCTGTCTACGAGTCGGGGATTAACTGTTTTGAGTTCGCATATCGTCGTACGTGTCGGGGATTCAGTTCGGCAGCGGGAAGCATCAGTTAAATGGATCAGAGAAATTCGCCGCAGGCAGACATTGCAATAGAAGGGCCTAATGAGAGACTAAGCTGTTTGAAATTGCCGAATAAAAGCTAGAAAATATACCTGAATCTTTTAATTATAAAATCAAGAACTATTTGCTAAATACTTGGCAGATTATGCCCGGCACAACTATGGAAAGAAAATTATAAAATCAAGAACTATTTGCTAAATACTCGGCAGATTATGTCCAGCACAACCATGTAGAGAAACTTTTTAATTTAAGCCATTTTAAAGCT
>JASAMZ010005933.1:0-11458 GCA_030248115.1 Linhomoeus sp. GSCO2_2 | reverse complement strand
AACCAGAGGTCTTCGGCCATCTTGCGCATGCGCTCGTCCATCTCCATCATGCGCTGATTTGCCTCCTTCAGGTCGTGATTGGCCTTACCGAGCTAAAATATTTTGAACGTTTGAAGTTGTGAATTAGTTTTACGATATGTGGGAATAGGATTCCCCCCCCCTCACTCCCTCATGCGCAAATTCAAAAAAGTTATCTTAGAGCAAAAATGCCCCACTTTTCGGCTGCAGGGCCTCAAAATGGGCAAATTATTTGCGATTCGTGCGCGTTTTACCCAACTTAATGTGAACATTTCGGCGAATTTTGCTCTTTCGCCTCCTAAATACCCTTTTAGAAAGTTCTTGCCGTTTGAAACCCACACATCACTCACTCCCCGTCTCCCTAGCAAAATGGCGTCTACAGCTGTGCGTGTTGCGTGTTTTGTTCTCACCTGTGCCTCCAGTTCGTACTTGCGCTGGTGGACGCTGCGCAGCTCACTCGACAGCTCCAGAGCCTCTGTCACTGCCTCACTGCCCTTTCGCTTGGGCGGGGGCGATTTCTGACCTCCGCTACCTCCTCCGCCCTCGCTTCTGTGAATGGGGGAGGGGATGATTGAGTGGATAGAGGTCGAGTACGTTGTGATAGAGAAACTGTGACCAGTTATCTGATGCAGTATCGTAAACAGGATTGGCAAGTGGGAGTGAGAGGGACAGATTAAGTTGTGCAAGAGAATTTGGCACCGCAGGCGAAATTTCACTTTCTTGAGAGGGGGGGGGGGGGGGGGTTCCGGCGTCAGGGGTGCATGTACCACTACATGAAACGGCATGACAAGAATGCAACTGGGACGACCTTTGGGACACCGGACGACCACAACTGTGCCCGCGTCACAACTCTTTGACAAACTACAATCAGGCACAATAGTACACAATCTTCAAAACTATGATCCAACCTCTGGGCGGCTTCCTTGATGGAGATGGTGAGCTCGTTGACCTGCTTGGCCTTGTGGGCCAGCTGCTGCTCCAGCCCCGCCACCCTGCAATTATTGTCAGCCATGTGTAAAATATGAAACCTCTAAAACCACTGAACCACTGTGACAAGTGGGTTGTCCCCGTCTGAAGCCACAGTGGTCTCAGATGGACTGCTCCCATCAGAAACAACTGTTACAGATGAGTGAGTCCTTCCCATCTGAGACCACTGCAACACTCGGTGTTTCCCACCCACTTGTTGTTGGCCTCGTCCACAGCCTGCTGCTTCTGCCCATTGTCCCACTGCAGGTGTTCCAGGTGGGTTCGCAGCTCCTCCAGCTCCCGTCCGCGCTCGCCCACCTGACCCTCCAGCTCGCCCACTCTGTAGTAGAAAAGAATTGTTGATTTGCGTGTAGGTGGAGGGAGATCAGGAGATTGGAAAGTAGGTGTGGTTGAGGGCGACATCTAGGGAACATTGGACGAGAAGACATCTGGGAAGATGCTATGCATGGGATCTGGGAAGACATCTGGAACGACATAGGTTTGCGACTGAGAAGCCATGTGAAAAGCCATCTGGGAAGTGTCGCACGAATGACGCGTGAAGGTGTCAGTGAGACGTCATGCGAACAAACGTCTGCGATGACTACATATGTGACCCATATGTTTGAGAAGACATGTGAAAAGACATCTGGCATGTGAAAACGCGTGGATGGCAGATGGTCTGGGACTGCATTTGAATTGTATGACGCCTGGGATGACAATGATTGGGCTCAGATAGGCATCACACTCAAACTAAGATTCCAACTGATTACAACTTCACCACCTCCACTGGGAGTCGTTTGGCGACAATACGTAACTGAACGAAGAACAACGCCACAAAAATAACAACGTATTGCTAATACGTCGAGAATTTCAATCTGGCGTTGATGGTACTTGAGCCAGCTTGGCTGCGGTTCCGCTATGCGAGGCATAGGCTGCAACTGCTGCCCTTGAACACAAGGACGTGGAACAGAGCTTTGACCGGGGCGCGTATGGCGTCGGGTTCGTGATCGACTGGCAAGATGATGCCAGGATGCCAAATGTGAGATGTCCGAAGTATACTAAGCGAAGCCAGGTGGTCAGGATGAGGAATTGTTACCTGACGCACTTTATTTTCTTGGCACCCTGGCACATCGAAGACTACCTCACGCGGAGAGAGGTGGTTGGTCTCTTTGAGACGAGAGGCCAGAAGAAAACCGACTACGTGCCGCCGGAGGTTCTGTTGCTGGAGATGGTGATCCTGCCGTCGGATCCGTTCGTGAATACGCCCATTCAGATGTGGGGCGGGAAGGACGCCCACTTGGCGGGTCCGCTCGATGAGAACGGGAATCCGGTGTATGAATTGGGCAGTGGGGCGCAGCAACACTAAGCTGCGGCTCCATGCGAGAATCTTTTCGGTGTTTTACTAACCAAAAGTCGAGGGTTGGCCGGTGGCGAGGCGAACCAACTCTATCCAGTGTTAACATTTTTCTCCCGGTATTATGCGTGTACTGGTACACTGGCGTACATACACTAGCCAGGCGTACATTTCCATATTGCTGGCGGAGAGGACGCGCACTATGCAAATAGCCATGACACAGCAGGCGAATACGCTTGGCAGTGTGTAGGATCGAAGGGGTCAAGTTTGACGCCCAACTTCGATTCTGGCTCCACTTGGGTGTGACTTCGGTCTTACCAAGTCCTCTTGCGGATGGTGCGCAGCGTCGAGTCGGCGAGATCCAGAGCAATACGTAACTGAACGAAGAACAATGTATTGCTCAAATGACGTGGTCGCCACTGGAGATCGGCTGGTTGGGGCTGGTTGTGGTGGACGGGTCTGAAAAGTCAAATTTTTCATTTCTGTTCTCAAAACAAAATTTCCCAACCTTCTTCAATTCTCTTACCCAAAATCGCACTGGGGACGGAAGCGCCGCCCCCCGTGGCTACTTCCTTTGGTAGAGGTGGTGCGTCGCTTGGTGCACCAGCGGTCGTTCCACCGCCAAGTTTCTCCATGGAAGAAGGGGGACAAAAGATCTTCTCGTCCGACTTCACTTTTGCCAGAAGCGCCTCAATTTTGTCGGCAAAAGCCAGCATAGCGCCAGCTGAAGCTTTCGCCACGCTGGACGACTGTGCGACCAATCGGTCGAGCTGTAAGTAAAAGTGAGAGGGATATTTGAAGACGGAATTGTGAATTTTCTTCACCATCCACAATAACAGTATTTATTTAATTATTTGTTTATTATTTATTTATTTATTCATTCATTCATTCATTTATTCATTTATTTATTTATTCGTTCATTTATTTAAATATTTATTTACTTATTTCCTTAATTATTTTCAAATGCAACCACGCCTATTCTAGTAAACAATTGAAGACTTCAAAGCGCCGTCAACAAAATCCTTTGCTGGACTATGTACTCACCTCCGCCATAGGCGAAGAATCCATACCAATAAATCCAATCCACTCCACACTTTCAATCGTATCTCTCTCAAGCACCTAAAACGGACACATTTCGCCCCTTCTTACAGGAGCAGTGCAGTGCGCGTCTCTTGTAAATCAAGCGCGGCCGCCGCCACTCTTTATGGAAGACTGACGGCGTCGGTAAACAACTGCGGGGAGGGCGGGCGGCGGGACCGAAGAAACGCAAAATTTCGAGCGCGCGAGCGCAGCGGCAGAACAGAGATCGACCGAGCGAGAAAAGGCAGAAAGAAAGAAAGAGTTGGATAGATAGACAGACTGCCGAAATGTCGGCGGCGGGCCGCCCGGAGGGAGGGCGGGAGGAGAAGAGGCATGGTGGCCAAATATGTTAGGCTGGGTGGTGGGGGGAGTCGGAGGGGCAAAGAGCAGCGCAGCGTGGGGCATCGCAGAATATTTTCTACGTGGCCGACAGGCGGCGCCCTTGGGGGTCAGCAGACAGCAAACGTGGCGGGCGCCAACCTGGCAAACACAACTCGTGTCAAGTCCGACGTTCGAGACAAGACGATTGATTGGTTCATGCGCCCGTGGAAATGGTGAACGACTTGCCAGCATGATTCCCTGCGCAGTCGGTGGCAATTACAGGGAATTTTCTGTACTAGAAGAGGGCTACTACAGATTTGGGTGAGCTAAAAGTGAGTTTTCTTCGCGAATTGCGAATTGTTTCGACAGTGGAGCGGCGGTGCCTCGCTCTACCACCCCTCCCCCCTCAAAGCGCATCAAGATTAATGGAAGCGGCTGCTTTGGCACTCCGCCCCGACGAAGTCGGCGGAGAGCAGTAGGCATCCTGTAGGGAACAAGTTTTTTGTGCTCCCTCATAACTTTCGCTAGACTAAACCGATTCGCAAGCGGTTTTTTGCGTTCGATAGCCCTAGTGAATGCGCAGGCTGGAAAGGAACCTAGAAAATTCCGGTAGTGGGAAAATTTTTTGAAAATTCAAAAATTCAAATTTTTTCTAAGTAAAAATCCGTTATCCCACCGCCATTTTGGCTACACTTGATCAAAATTCACCATTTTTGGATATGTTGCAGCCCTTGGTGAGGCGGACTTGGGAAATCAAAAATTGGAAAATTTGGACGCGGCACGGCCGGGTTACGGTAGATTCAAATTTTGAGAACCCGATTCCGGCCGTTCAAAAAATCATATCTCGCGATTTACTGGGCGGATCGGGCTGAGATAAAATTTCCGGCCGGCGTCTGGATGTGCTCTTTCATTTAAGACCGAAACCGGCAAAATCCATCAAGGGACCCAGGAGTTATCCGGTCACAAAGGGTTTCCGTTCGGGAACAAATTTGGGGATTTTGGGATTCGGCCGGTTTTTCGCCGAAACGCGTGGTTCTACCGGGAAACGGACACCGCCAATCGATTCTACGCTAAAATCTGGTCCGGAAACATAATTTTTGATTTTTCGAGCTACCGTAACCCGGCCGCGTAGAATTTTTGAATCCCCAGGCCGAAATTTTCAAAATCGAGTTGACAGTTGGTTCGGGGGTTTTCGGGGTCGGGGAGTTCGAATTTCGCGTTAGTTTTGCGATTACTGTTCACTTTCGACCCTTTTCGGATGGTTTAGGGTGGGTTTGTGGCAAAAATTTGAAATCCCGGGGTAGTATTGAGGTGTAGCGCGGTGTAGCGGGACCGTCGAAACAAGTTCGGACCAATAGGTTTAGGGCCTTTTGACACCGGTTGTGTGCTTGCGAGCGCTCTTGGAGATGGCGAGCGCCAATTGTTGGTTTGAAATGCCGCGCAGTGTCGCCCTTCTGTGCTTAGCGAAGTCGGCCTCCTTGCCTGTTTCAGAAGCGCCATCTATTAGCGCGCTTCTTCCCCGCTCGGTGCACAGATGCGTCCTTGTGCGCGCGACTGACCATTTGCCAGTGCCAGTGCATGGCCGTCGTTGTCGCGATGAAATCGCCGCTCGTGTGTGCCTCTAGCTGATACGCCACGTAGCACGCAATGAACGACCGTACGAGCGAGCGGACCGCCGACACGATGGAAGTAGAGGTGTTTCAGGTATTTTCGGAGTCGGGAATGTCGAATGTCGCGCCACTTTTGCGATTCTTCGTCTGTTTCAGTCCTTTTCGGATGCGTTAGGCTGGTTTTGGAGGAAAGGTCCGAAAACCCCATCCAGAATTGTGGTACAGCGCTGTGTACTAGCCAGCCAGGACAAGTCTGGCCAGGGCCAACAAGTTCATGACTTTTCGACTGCGTTTGGGCACTGCTTCCAACACGGTGCTTAGGTACTTCCCTATCGTGTTGCACGTTCCAGCTCGGTGCAAAGATGGGCCGTTGTACGTTCACGTTCCAGCGCATGTTGCCAGTAATGTTGGCGTTTTGCCGAGACGAAATCACTGCGCGCTCCATCCAACCGATCCACCACATAGCCAGGCTTAGGTCTCCGGTGGTGTTGTGACGTCACCCGCGTCTCTTCTGGGAGAGAGGGAAGGAGCTAGCGCGCGGTGCCCCGCAGCGCGCGGTGATAGCAGCATTTACCTCAGTACATGTGCACAAGTGTATGTGTGTACAGGTGTGTAGGTGTACACCTCAGTACCGAAAAGTTCAGCTTCAGTGGGTGGTTTGGTGGTTTAAGCCAATCGGCGGAGTGCCACGTTGACACTCGCGGAGTGTCACGTTTAACTAGTCTCTTAGGGCGCTTGTAGGGATGTGGAAGGAAGCGGATAAGGCTGTCTATATCCTCCAACGGGCAAAGTTGCTGCTTCTTCTGTTGTAGATTCTGTCTGCTGGTTCTGTCTTCTTCGTAGCCTATACCTCCCCTCTCACACACGACTGCTGTTTCTACTTCGCTGCGCGTCTCACTTGGACTCATAATTTGTGTCGTTGTGCATGTTGTTTTGTGGTACTGGGGAAAGAAAAATACAAAATACAAATATAGTCTGTCGTTATGAGATTTAGTCTTTTCAGTCTTTATACTCCACAAAAAGTGTGGAGTATATAGCGATTGTGCGCGAAACGCAGAAACTTTGAGTCAACGGCGTTCGCGCGTGAAGCGGCCGATTTTCAAACGGTCTTTTGCGTTGGGTAGGCCTAGTGGGTGGGCAGGGTGGACACCAAACGGGGTCACGCTCCGGGACCCCGTTGGCGGGAAATTCAAAAATTTAAATTTTCAAAGTACTGAAAAATGGGTTAAACAAGGTAGAACTCGAAAAAGTTGCATATAATGGTAAATACTATCTTTTGATATGTTGTAGTACTCGATAGTGCCGAACACGGAAAAAATGAATTGGATCGCTGCGGGACCCATTTTGGCGCCAAATTTGAAAAATTCGCAAATTTTGGCCCCAGGTCGACTTTGACGGGCTGCTGTGCAAGCTAGGTAGCAGCTAGAGCGGCGAGACCACTCTTGATGCTCCTTCCCAGATGTCCTCTATCGAATGAGCCATGAACGGAGAAAATCGGTCAAAACACAAAAAAACTTTCTTGCACTGCGACTTTTTCGACTCCAGGGTCGAAAATTGCGATTTTCGCATTTCGGCGTCTATAGCGCTCGAATGCGTTGCCGAATCGTTCCAAAAGTGGTTTCAAACGATTCTGCGCTTAAGTCTGGTCCAGAAAAGTATTTTTGAAAAATTTGCAGAGCTACAGTATCCCGGCCGCGTCGGTTTGAATTTTGGGCGTCGGGTCGACTTTGCCAATATTATGCTCGATTTCGGGGTTTTCGGGGGCGCTGATTACGAATTTGGCATCCGTTCAGTGTATAGATGACGTTTGAACGTACCTATGACAAATTTGTGTGCTACCGTACCCCAAGTGCAGAATTTCAGTTCCCGGAGTCCATAGGAAACTAGGCGTGTTGTATGTCGAATCTGGGGTATTTTGGGATGTAGATCACGAATTCAGCTTTGCTTTTGCGATTGAGAGTGTCAGGAGGCCACAACAGCAGAGGAGTCACCGTGCGTAGGAGTCCACATTTGTGGAGTATACTGCGTCCCCCGGACGACTTGCCTGGTTTGGCCAAGTGGAGTGGAACAAATGGAATTCGGTCAGCAGTGGACCCTTAAGCTTTAATTGAATTAATTAATTATTTACTTGTTTATTTATTTATTTACTTATTTACTTGTTTATTTATTTATTTACTTATTTATTTGTTTGTTTATTTATTTATTTATTTATTTATTTATTTATTTATTTATTTATTTATTTATTTATTTATTTATTTATTTTATTATTTATTTATTTATTTTATTTATTTATTCATTTATTTACTTATTTATTTAGTTGTTCAAAATTTCGACGAGTGGAGCTTCTAATAATCGTTCAGCTGTCTTGAGCGGGAGTGAGTCTAAAGCACCCTGGTGCTTGCCTGAGTGCGTCCGCTGCGCTAAGTATGTGTATTTTGTGCGACGTTACACCGCACTAAGACATTGGTTAGGCATTGCATTGCGGCTAAGTAAACCGCGAATAAAAGCTGGGTTGCCCATGAGGGTAGGCGGGGTAGTGCACTCTCTTGTAACTGTCGAACGTCGCGAGCATGGGCGGTAAGGTGACCGCTTCGCGCACTTTGATCGGAATCAACACCAACGCACGCGCCGCTGTGAAATTGTGGCAGCAACCACCGAATGATAGACAGTAGCTGATGCAAATGATTGCGTCTAGCCATTTTGCAAACTGCCATGGCGCGTGACTGGACTGAGTGAGTGGTCCCGCTCTGCAGCGCGGCCGATTGATTCGCTTCGGTACACGCGCTTCGAAACGGTGTGTCCATCGTGTTGCTTGGGCAGTAATTGTTGTATGGTTCTATCTGAGGGTTGGCCATTTGTCCTTGTCAGAGTTGCGTTAATATCGGCTCTGCCTCCCACTCGTCCTTGTCAAAACCGGTTAATTGGCGACCGCACAATGGCGCTGTTTGCCCGACGACCAGTAGTCGCGTGACGGATCGGATACTGCATGCGTGCGCCCTTCCATCTGCAGTCAAGCGCAACGAACGGACGTGGCGTACACTACGTAACGACGAAAAGAGCGCAGTCTGCAAACTCGTTTTGCGGCCTGGTGCATCACGTGAACGGCAACTGCTGCATGTGGGCCCGGACAGTGTGCAACGGCTAGTGCTCTCAGTTTGTCCTGCTATCTGTCTACACTAACACTCACAGTAATGTATGTACACATGTACATATCGGCACCTATACGTACATTCACAGTGGGACCCGAGAGGGGGGGGGGGGGGGGGTACCTACACGTACGATTACCGAGGGACCCGGGGGGTGGGGGGGGGGGGGGGGGGGTTCCACATCCAAGACGGGGCCCCTCCCCTCCCTCCACATACCTTTCCATCGTCCACACCCACCAATTAGCCACCCCCCCCCACCCAAAGGGAACGTTGGAAAGCGCGGCGACAAATCCTTCGTATAGAAGTCCTACATTGAGATGAAATTTGCATGTGGTGCAATTTTGTCGATTTTGGAACAAAACAAACAGTTTCTGCGGCAAATCTTTGCAAAGATCCTCACTTTGATATGTACTTCTCTCAAGTGGGGTACCGTCACCCCCCCCCCCCCCCCTTCCCGACAGACGAACGACTCGATTGTTCTGTGCAGTGTCTTGTTTGCACTCTAGGTGGAGCGTTTCAGTCACTATCTTGGTTGCTATGTGTTACAGCAACGTTGCAGGAATTGCATCTCAGCAGTGTCTTATCAGAAGAAAGAAAAGACACCCGAGTTGAACGCGTTTGAACATGGCCAAGCAGACTCAGCAGTTGTAGAATGGAACACGTAGAAGTCACATGAGCAACTCGATGAGAGAACAACGTAATGACAGCCGCATACACCCTGCACAGACTTCAACACAACACCCTTCATATCTATGCACCACTACCCATACACTACCAACACTCTGTTGCATCCATCCAATCTATGACACACAATGCGCATCTATCTCTGCCTGCCCACTGACTGATACTGTACCTGTACTGCGTTCCCTATGCACCATCCACTACCAACCATTATCAAAGAGATCACTTCAGTTGTGATGTGTCATTTGGTATGTGAAATGGCAGTTCATCAGTGTTTATTCATCTTCTTCCGATATTTGATAGCTGACCCTTCAGGGTTGACAGAAAAGAAGGAGGCATATTTGGCTTCAAACTTTGGCAGCAGTTGAACAGCCAATTTGTAAGAATCATGCTTATTCTGGAAAGAAGGTGTACTGCACCACACTGGCCAAACTTTGTGAATTTAAATATAATTTCCTCTCACCTCCACTACATTAATACAGTTGGTGAACATCCTTCTGACGTCAGTACAGAACTCCATTGGACTACTGGCATAGCTATTTGCCTTGAATTTATCCACAATTTCCTTCATGCAAATTATGCTCGAGCCCATTTCCCTCAGTCTCTTCCGATACGCGCACTTGGCCATCTTGGACGAAATGGCCTTGGTTGGTTTCTCATAGAATTGTGGCCTTATGTAAGGTGACCGATAGTTGTCTTCATGAAGCAGGAACATGAGGAGAGCTCCCACCTAGAATAAGGAGGGCAAAGTGGCTTCAAGATGTCATACTCTGCTTCATAACTGTGGTAGAACTTGGTTCAACTGATTTCTGCTAGCCAGTCTTGGTGTGATGCACTACTTCTACAACAGTGGCTGGGTGGTACTTGTAGGCGCTCACTTTTTCAGTGATGGTTGCTTGGCCAAGGTCTTTGACACAGCAGAAACTGCACTGCACTGGTCTGTTCACTGCGATCCTAAAAGAAGACATCTCTGGTAGGACCTTCCGCAAGAGCATTCCATACAAGCCCAAAAATGTCAAAATTGTCTGACATTGTTGGTAAATGGCAGTTTTCGTGAAAGATCAGTGAGCACTGCGTAGAGCTGCATCCAATTTCCTCTTGTGCTGTCTTCTTCAGGCACACCTGCAGTTACATCATATACATTCTCACCATACATCTGTCACAAATGAAGGGCTAGCCACTATTGGCCTACTCACATAGCAGTGGCTGTCTTGCAAATTTTTGGATGGCTGCCCCTTTGTTGACGTAGATGACTGTTTCACCACTGGTGGTTGCTCACTTGGCTTCTCTCGGGCCTTCAAAGTCTCCAGTCCCACACTGCTCTCCCCCATAGCTCTCTCTGGCACTCTGATACCCACCCTCTCAAGAACACTCAGCACAGTTGCGTCTTCGGCCTTTCCCTCTTCTCCATCATCTCCTGCACCATCTCCTCCTCCAACTTCCACCTTCTGCACCTGATTAGTCTGCTTCCAGGTACCCTCTGGCGATAGGACAACCACTATCTCAGGAGAGTCACGGTCTCTGCATTGGCTGACATCACTCTGGAGGACCCGATGGTGTGCTGCTGTTTCCTCAGGAAGGTCTGTGGTGCCCACAGGAACCCCAGAGGCAGTGTCTCCTCCTATGGGCTCAGAGTTGAAATTGAAAGAAAATGGTGGCTCGGACGCTTCCCTCCTCGATTCCTCCATGTGGTTGTCTAGAACAACCGCAACATGAGACAATCTTGAGGATCTCACCGGGCACCATCTGACTGCAGTGGCACCTGAGATGAATGATGGTACTGGCTGGCTGCAGCACTGCATGACCCTTTCAGGTGTCTCTGGCTTGTAGGTGAGCAGACCATGGTGAACCAAGTCCCTCTCAATCTTCGCTGCCTGTGCCAGATACTCCCCTGGTGAAGGGTCGCTGTCATTCTGACACGCCTCCTCGAGTTGCGTGCTCGCCTGAAAGGGATTGAACCGTTGTAACGGTAGCAGTGCATCCACTAATGAATCAAACTTTCGCCTATCACGCACATTTCCAAGCGTTGGCCCTGACATCTTCCAGACGCAAGACGCTTTGTTGCTCGCTGGCCTTCCTTTCACTGGCGGCAGTCTGCCCTGTGTCTCTGCGGGAGATCTGAAAAGAGATCGGCCAACGTGTATCCGCCGTCTCCCTTCTGCGTAGTCTGCGCGCAAGTCAACGAAAATTTTCGGAAGAGTGGCGCGATGGCGGGACGGATGGAGGGAACGGGTGGAAGGAAGGAAGGAACGCCAGCGTCTGCCCGCGCGCGCACTGTGATG
>JASAMZ010005930.1:0-22247 GCA_030248115.1 Linhomoeus sp. GSCO2_2 | reverse complement strand
CTCCCACCCCCCCCCCCCCCCCCATCTATAAGCCCCTACCTTCTTGCATTCGATTTCACATATGTTGAAGATTCTTGTCATTGAGCACTGTACCATTGACTTACCGGTACGTCTCTCGCTCGCCTTCTGTTGCGCACTTGTCTCGCCTTGCGTGTTGTGAACGTTTATGCGTGCGATTCTGTCGTCGACAATCCACAAAATGTGGTATTTCCTAACGTCGTTATATTACGACGGCTGGCAGAGACGAGTGACGACTCACGTTGTCCGGGCAGCGTGTACGTGGTGATGTCTGCTTGGTTGCTGCTACGCTTGGGGAACCAGCAATTCTGCTCTTTGCAAGCGGGGCTGAAATCGCTAGTATGGTAGCACCGTAAAGCTCTGAGAACAGCGAACAAGTCAGATAACAGCACTTTTCTGGTGAAATCTCCAGCGGCTGGGCAGTCTTTGCGCCTTCCTGATTATGTGGAGACTTCTGCAACACAGTTACTCAGTTTAGCAATAAGCTTTAGGAATAGGTACAGTACGTGCGAGTGAAAGCAAAGTTTGGGAGTGCGGGACAGGCGGTCACCACGAGCCATGGAATGGGATAGGATTCATAATGATTTGTGTAAGATGGCCTTTAAGATGGCCTGTAAGAGGCGGCACAGAATAACAGGCGATATTGTTCCCAACTGGTTTCGGGCCCTAAACGGACCCTTCGTCAGGGGTACAGAAACAACTGACAGGAGACGACGCTTGAAGCGGCGCGCAAACTATCACTGTCATCTAAATACGCATTCAGCGTCACAAGTCAAGCGTAGATGTTGTCACGCGTTTGATAGGAAAACGGGATAGGATTCTATCCAAAATTGACCAAAATTGACCAAAATGGAATAACGTCAGAAGGAAATGCACTGTATGAAGTTGCCAATGTCGAGAAAGCTAGACTTTTTGAAAAGCACGAAATTCTTGCAAATTCTTTCGAACTGAAGTTTGACACAAAGGATAAAATAATACCAAAAATATTCGCAACCGCAAAAATGCACAAAAATCCCTACAAGTTTCGATTTATTGCAGGAGCTAGGCTATCTTCTACAAAGAAAGTCAGTGTGCTCTTACAAACAATCTTAAGACTATTGCAGGAACATTTTAAGAATTATTGTGGTGCTATCACAAGCAATGGAGGCCCTGTCTCCTACTGGGCAGTATCTGACAGCCTTACGGTATTAGAAATGGTAAAGAGACTGAAAAATGTTAAAAGTATTGCGACGTTTGATTTTGAGGCAATGTTCAACAATATTCCGCATACAGTAATCAAGCGCGAGCTAAATAAATTGGTAGATTTATGCTATAAGAATGCAGGACTAAATAAGGTGATTTATGTGGGGCGCAAAGCGTATTTTGCAGACAGAGGTAACAGTACTCGAGGAATAGAAGCGGTGGAGGTCAAAAGGCTGATTTCAGAGGTGGTGGGCGAGGCGTATGCCTCATTTGCAGGAATCATATTTAGACAGAGAATGGGCGTGCCCATGGGAGGGGCCGCGGCGCCTACTATGGCCGATTTGTGCCTCGCTCATTTGGAATACGCCTATGTCAAGGCCAATCCACGCGACTTTATGGGATCAGACAAGCTCATTGCAAGATACATCGATGACGTTCTAGCTATTAACGGTACGGCCTTTGAGAATTTGGGTGCCAAAATCTACCCCCCTGAGTTGAAATTGGGCAAAACTGACCTTCAAAACGGCAAAATTTCTTTCCTTGACCTCGAATTTGAAATTTCTGAGGACAAACTCAAGGAGGTTTACGTTTATGACAAAACAGAAAGCTTCGACTTTCGTGTGATAAAATTTACTCATGTCACAACCAATTCCCCCAGCAATTTGTCATACGGCACGTTTTATACTCAGTTAGTACGCTACTCTAGAATATGCACCAATAAAACTGGGTTTTGGTACAAAATTCGACAGTTGCAAGAGTGTATGCTAAATCGGGGTTATTGTAACAGAAAACTGTTTAAAAACCTCTGCCGATTTTATGAAAATTATAGATTGAACATGCTGAAATACGGAATTATGTCTAGGAAAGAGTTTGTGAGGTGTACGGTAGAATTTTGTATGGCGACGCTACAGTAGTCTTAGCTGCGCAGAATACTGTCGCTACGGTATAAAGTCCAGCTCCTTATCGGCCAAGCGTAGTGACCTCAAGAGTGAGAATAATACGGACAAAGAAATAAAAAATTCGCCGAATTTTGTAGTTTTTCGCCAAAAATTCATCGAATTTCCGGAAATCCACAGCAAGATGTCGGCTAGAGGAAAAGGAGGGAACGCGCGAGGCGGAAGAGGAGGCTCGACGACCAAGAGAACTGCCCCCAAGCAGAGAGAAGACAAGGCGAAAGAAGTTTGTAGGAATAGGAATCGCAATTTATGAAATTTGTGCACAATAGAACCGTCGCCTTAGTGCCAGTCATCTACTGATGAGGTCGCGCTGGCACTTCGTAGCTGAGTCTAGATCTAGCGACCGAAACTCAGCTAACGCTTGTCGTCTGTGATGATTGCGTGCAAAATATAGAAATTAGGTAGCTAGTGATTGTGATACTTCACGTATTCAATTCCCCCCGTGCGTGTGCACCTCGGGGAGGGGCGGGGTTGCTTTCTGGCGCCGCTCTTGCGAGAGAGGTGTGTGTGTGTCCTTGTGGGTGGGGAGCGTGAGTGTGTGGCGCTCCCGGCGCGCGCTGGGGGGGGAAGTGGGGGTGCGGGCTCTGCGCGCTGCGCGAGGTCGGGGGGGTGTGGTGGGGGGGCCCCGCGCGGGGGGGTGTGGCTGGGCCGGGGGCGCGGAGGGCACTAGCAAGCAGCAGCTGCTCGCTTTTGCACCGCCGTCACTGCCGTGTGGGAACATTGAATTCAGCAACAGAGTGAGTGTGAGGACATGTCATTGTCAGGTCGCCTATTATGAGTGCACACCAATCTCTGAACCAGTGCACACCCCTGCCGCGCGCCGCTATTTTTTCGCCGCGCCTCAGCGCGGCGAGGTGTATATATACGGATGACAATGTGTGTGTGTGTGTGTGTGTGTGTGTGTGTGTGTGTGTGTGTCTGTGTTTCCGTCGCACCGAAGTAAAGTCAGTGACATATGTGGTCAAGTAGAGTCGATGTCGCTGAGTACGGATCCGATGTCCGTTTCTGTTGCTAATTTCGCATTTTCGAGATATTCGCAATTAAAATTCAAAAATGTCGAAAATCGACTTTTTCGTCTGATGCGCTAGCCGTGAAATTTCTTCAGAAATGGAAGGAGCATGGACAGCGGATAATTTGTAACACAAAAGAAATTTTTTGCAAATGTGGAATTTAATAGAAATATGCGATTATTTGTCAAAATTACATAAAGCGACTAAAATACAACGTCATTTATTGACGAATGTGAATGCAGAAATGGAAAGGTCGTATGCCAATAAGGATTTGTGACATAGTTTTGCAGTTTTTAAAAATTGCAATTTCGAGATATTTTCAGTCAGAATATGGAAATGTCGAAAATCGACTTTTTCACCTGATGATACAGCAGCGAAATTTCTTCAGAAATGGAAAGAGTATAGACTGCGGATACTTTGTAACGCAAGAGAAAATTTTTGCAAATGTGGAATTTAATAGAAATACGTGATGATTTTTCAAGATTCCATAAATCAACAAAATAGAACGCCGTTTTTTCGCTCGGCCTCAGCTGAGCGAACCCTATCAAGAGCTCGGCGTGCGTGCGTACGTACACACGTACGTGCGTATGTTCGTGCGTCACGCTCACTTCGGGCTTAATAACTCGCTCGTCTGACGTCGTAGGATGGAGTTTGAGACGTCGTCGGGTAGCCTGCTGACTCCTCTCGCCATCTGAGTGTTCAAAACTGAAATAAGTTTTCAAACTCGCGCGCTACAGTATCCCAAAGTGGGGTCCATTTAAAGACAAAAGTTGACCGAAGCTAGTAACACGTTCGCGCAGAATTCCTGATTTCTGGACCTTGACAGCCAAAGGGTGTTTTTCAGCGTATTCTCTACAAAAATCTAATCGTCTGGTTAAAATGTGTATTCTGGGGTGCTAATGGATGCGCTACTTCTGCAAACACCACTTGATATATGAGTGTGAGTTCCAAACATGTCCTTACCTCTGCAGTGTAACCAAATATGATAGCCTGACAATAACACTTATTCTTTTTGTTTCCACAGAATAGCACAGTGCTGCAGAGTTGTCGAATATGGAATCGTCTCAGTTCTTCACGTAGCTTCAGTGTACCATCCCAATACATATTCAACAAAAAGCAAGTTGCGCGCAGCGTACTGTCATAGTCAGCAGCATAGTACAACAGAATTCACTACAGTAGGCGAGTAACACCATTTGTGCGTCTCATACTGTCTATAATTCAACAAGCAACTGGAATACTGTTTCCTTGACACACTAAAGGTAAACAAGATCAATCGTATGGTTGCGACGCTGACAACCGTACGGTTGGGACTGCCCGGTCTCAGTATGACGCCAACCTTACGGTTGGCAAGGAGTCAACCATACGGTTGGAGTGCACGCCATTCACAAACAATACCAATCGTATGGTTGCGACTGCCCGGTCTCAGTACGACGCCAACCTTACGGTTGGCGAGGAGTCAACCATACGTCGTGCAACAGTCAATTGTGCTTCCTCCTCTTGAGGTCAGCCAGCGATTCCTCAGGGTCGCTGTCAGAATCGGCTCCAGTGTCCTCCATCTGCAACTGCTCTTCCAGCCGCTCGACAAATTCCCTCTCTTTTGGTTCCATCTCTCGAGTTATCGCGTCCTTTGCCGATTGTGACAGCCGTCCGCTGGGGAGGAGTCGAATGCCACTAAGGCACACACTTCTGCGGTGAATAGTGTCACTGCCACCCATTTGCCATTTGCCGGCCAGACTGCCACTGCGCGCCGGCCGGTCCTTGTAGGTGGAGGGAATATGCGTACTCTGAAACTCGCGCGCCGGCGGAATTTGTGGAGGATCTTGCCGAATGACGGCTCTCTCTTTGCGCTAAATGCGCAGTCTTTTGGGCTGCTTCGAGCAGTTGCCCGGCTTGTTCGAGCGCCTCTCGAGTCAGTATCGGTCCAACCAGGCCAAGGTGTTGAGCGACGGGGCGGAGATGATTGACACGGCGGCGGCCGGCGGCGAGAGTTTGAGAGAGAATAACAACTCGCGGCGCGCGCGACCGTGGCACGGCCCTCAACCTCCTTACGCCCCTGTCAAGGCGCGGCCGACTTTCGGCCGCCGCTTTGGGGGCTTTTACGCTCCCGGCACGGGCTATCAGCCCTTGCGCCCGATTCCTTATCCCGCCTATTTCTAAGTCACTGTAGGAAGAGGCAGGGGAAGGATGGAAGGGGAGCGTAAAGTTATGTCGTCGCGTAGAGGTTTCCCATTGTCTTAAATTCTCGTTCCTTTTGTCCAGGTGAAATTTTGAGCTAAGTTCCGCCCCCCCTGAAAAAGAAGTTGCATGGAGAAGGTTGAGGAGCCGACCATGGTGGCGGCGTCGCGCAAGCGATCTCCATCGGCTTCGTCGACGTCGTCGTCGTCCTCGTCCGCGTCCTCAAGGGACTCCTCAAGAGAGAGGCGCCGGAGACGGAAGAGGGAGCGCCAGAAGGTGGGGGCAGACTGACTTCGCTTAAATGTTTGATTACGATGGGTTTAAGGATGGTTTACATATGTAGCGCAAGAAGCGAGAAGCCGAGCGCGCCGATCTGGGTTGAGACTTGGCCCTGTCGGCCAGTCCATCGGCCGACCCGACAGTCAGGCACCGAAAACTGGAGAGGCCGCCGGCTCCAGTGAAGAAGAAGCCCACCAACCCTCCAAACCCCTCCCAACCATCGACCACGAGCACGAGCGCCGTCTCCTTTGAGGAGGACCTGAAACGGGCGGCCGCTGCTCGATCAACGGTGGGTTTTGCTTTCGTTGTCTGTCCTTGCTACGGTCGAGTTTGTGTGCTGCAATGGCTGATGTTTCCGTGCTACATCTACTGACTAATTATTCCCTTCAGCTGGAGTCGCCGCGCACAAGCGCCGTGCCGCCGTCCGCCGTCCCCGGGACCAGCAGCTCGCTGCGACGCTTAGCGGTTGGTGTTTCTTTGTTATTTGTGTTTCCAAGTGCGTGTTTGGTAGTATGTTTGTACCGTATTTTAGTACAGTTTGAAGTCCTATCGCGACTTTGATCGAGTCTGGTCGGAAGAGCTTTCACGTCCGCGGTCAGTATTTGCAAATTCCAGCTAATTATTGCGAGGTTAAGCATTGAGCGCTTATCATTGCAATAATTTTCTGGCGACCCATATTCTGCACTCGTGTCTTTGCCCCACTGTATGTAGGTCGTTCTTTGAAGGCGAGTTATATCCCATAACTTACCGGCATGGACGTCTTTTTTGGTCAGAATTTTTTTGCCGTGTGTGTCATTTTTTGGGAAAATGTAGGTATGCATTTTTCCAAAGATGACCATCTTTTTTTGGCGAGGAACTTTTTTTCACGAGTTGTGGCATTGCAAATACTGGTTAGTACAATTGATTTTCTTTTCTGTCCCGAGTTTGGACCGTTCTACAACCCTGTTTCTGATCAACTGGAATTTGTTTAATTGAACAGTATTTTTGGCTAAGATATTAAACGTGTGGCAGGGATATTTTTACGAGTTATGGCATTGCAAATACTGGACCTGCAGAATACTTTATTGTACCGGTTTAACTTGCGCAGTTCATTATCCGCTTATGGGGAATAGAGATTTGTTCGAAGAATTGGGGGATGTTTTTCGGCAGCACAGACGAACTATGCTGAAAGGCTGGACTAGATGGTTGCAGTCTGTTCAGTTAGGCTGGTTAATGACCTTGCCATCATCTTCTGAGGATCAAGACCCATCCGAGTCTGGCTGGAGATTTGTCTATAGTTCTACTAATAGCTGCATTATTCAAAATAAGCTTGTCACGAAAAATTCCTGCCATTATTTCGAAAGACAAATACGCAATTATGCCAACATGGAAGCAGTAGAGAGTATGCTAGAGACATTTGAGAGGTCATCTTTAAGTCTACTGCGCTTTGTCGAGGTAACATTTGTCTCAGTATCATTGGACTTCACATTTGACTGATCAAGCATCTTTTCAGCTAAATCGCAGGATCTATTATGGTGTTGTTGGAGGCAAAGTCTTGAAGCCGTCTAAGATAACTCTGTTTCTGGCTGCGCTGGCCTGCAAGTATCCCAGGTTGCAAAAAATTGATCTATTGCTACGTGTACGGGCACTTCTCTCAAAGTCCGGTTTGATTCTGTCGCGGGTTTCGGTTTCTCCTTCCAATAAGGTTCTCTATTCGTGGCTTTCAAAACTCATTAAGAGAGACATTGTATTGAAGAATTCATTTGATGAGAATTACTTTGTCTATTCAAACAATTTCTATAAACGTAGTCCTTGCGTTTTGGTCAGAACGAAAAGGAACAGGGCGGCGACACCCTAGGAGAGCTCGGCGTGCGTGCGTACGTCCGTCCGTCCGTGCGTCACGCTCTCAGATCTCGGCGTTGGAAAGTCGTAGAGCGGAGATCTTGGGCTCTACGGATAGGTCTCGACTCACTGATCATTCCGCTAAGAGAAGTCGAGATTCAAAAGTTTGAATTGCGCGCGCTACAGTAGCCCGAAGGTCAAAACGCAAAACGGCTCTAGCTCGCTCGTCTTACATCGTAGAGCGGCAATCGACACGTCAGGTGAAAGCTCACGACGTGCTCTTCCATGTGGCAGCAAAACTTTTTTCGATTACGCAAACACGCACAAGAGAAAACGCCATTTTCGATATTTTTGCACTGAAACAGCTCTAACTCGCTCACCTTGCGTCGTAGAGAGACGAAACGAGCTCATCGGGTAGTTCTCGACTCACTGATCATTTGTTCTCCCATTGGTCAAAACTCTAAAATTTGAATTTCGCGAGTTACAGTAACCCGAAAGCTCAAAACGCAAAATGGCTCTAACTGGTCTGTCTTACGTCGTAGAGCGGCAATCGACACGCCAGGTGAAAGCTCTCGACGTGTTCTTTCATGCGGCTACAAAAGTTTGCTCAATTACGCAAACACGCACCGCGCAAAACGCCATTTTCGGGATTTTGACGCTAAGCTGTCTCTAACTCGCTCAACTTGCGTCGTAGAGAGAGGATCTCGAGCTTATTGGATAGTTCTCGACTCATTGACCATTCGTTCTCCCATTAGTCGAAACTCAAAAGTTTGAATTTGGCGAGTTACAGTAACTCAAAAGTGCAAAAGCAAAAAGCGGATCTAACTCGCTCGTCTTGCGTCGTAGAACGGCAATCGACCCATCAGGTAAAAGCTCTAGGCGTGTTCTTTCATGCGGCTGCAAAAGTTTTTACAATTACGCAAACACGCACCAGAAAACGCCATTCTCGTGATTTTAACACAAAGATCGCTCTTTGCTACATGCAGAAGTACGACACCGTTTGATTGCTCATAGTGGGCTCTTTTGTGCTCTGTCAATTGTTTGCCAAAACTTTTACAAGTTGTTGACACTTTTTAAAAGCGTTGCTTGAAAGAGGGATGTTCTTGCTCTAAAAGCCAAATCGCGGGCGAAATCAATATTGCTATGCAATACCATCTTGCGAAGCGGGGGCTCATGAAGCGGAGCATGCGGGCGATGAACTCTCGCACTCTCTGCAGAAAGAACGCAACTCTTTGCAATGTCAGTCAGAATACAAACTCAAGTTTTTAATACCGGAGCTTGTTTCAAGACTCGCTGAGAAAGTTAACCATTATAGAAAGAAGAACAACCACTACTATTATTGCCGTAGATGCTCATCTTTCGTGAAGAATAGTCAGCGTATGCCCCATAGTTTTGCTTGCTCAAAGTTTTCCAAGAGCGAACTTGAGCAAGCAGTTAGACAGTCTAACCGTACAAAATTATATTTTAAACCCGGGCTGAAAATCAAACCGAAACTCCCTATTCATGACAAGTTGATCAGACTTGGAGTGTTTATGCCTCCCCAATGCTTGGAGCCCTGTCCTGTTGCGTGCTGGGATCTCGAGGCTTATTCGTGCTGTCTCCTTTTGGGCGAAGGCGAGCATCTTCAAGTCAGTGACAAGGTGTTCTACATCAATGGTCAATTTCCCTTTTTGTATTGGATTGTCCTACTATATGCTTCCGGATCAACGCATTCAATTTGAAACTTTTCGGCACAAGCCCAAGAAACCATACTGCTATGTTGAAAAGTTCATTCAAAAGGTACTCGCCATAAGCCGTCACAACTATGCCCATCTTAAAGACGTGACCTTCAAGCCCATATTCGACCAGCTAGACAGTTTGGAAACATGCAACAATGACGGTATAAGGAAGTTGGAAATCTCTAAGGTCAGGGAAGAGCTAGGGGATTTCCTATGCTGTATGCCACTGATCGGGTTCAATTGCAATTCATATGATTTGAACGTGCTTTGTTCAATGCATCTATTTGAAATTCTGCTAAAAGTCTCTTCAACTAGATTCACCATTATTAAGTGAAGAGCTTCGCGTTACCGGGTCTTTCGAAACTCCAGACCCCCCCCCCCCCCTCTTTCAAGTCACTTGCGACGGAATTCTAGGGGGAGCAAGGAAATGCACCGTGACCTGTGATCGAATAACCTGTGATTCACCGAACCTCCGACCGCTTCTTCCCAAACAACAAAACAACAACCTCGAACCGATGACCGCGCAACTAACGATAAGCTTTCACGCAAGGGAGAGGGCGCGCTTCACACCACACAACAAAGAAACCAGACAGTCGCCCTGTAACCCGACTGAAGCAAACGTGTTGGAATCACTCCTACAAGCCACACTAGCGACGACTGCCTATACCGTATCTTTTATGTTCGCTACCTATAACATAACGAAAAGCGCGGTCGTTCAAATTCGAATTATCGACAAAACATCGGACATAAATGTACTGTAGCACGCTCGTTCAAACGCAATAAATCAAGCGGTATCACGTGGCGACGCGACACTCCCGGCCGAAAACAAACGAGCGCGACAAACAACAGCAGAAGCGACTAGGACGAAACAACAATAGCAAACGAACAAAAACACTCAAAGTAGGACGAGGCTTGATCGGTGACCGGAAGTAGAGGGACTAGGCCGGGGATGAATCCAGAAGGGGAAAGGTCCACTTGAAGGTAAGGTGGCACCAGGGGGAAAGTTCCACAGATCCACATGGCAGAATAGAGCTCGAAGCGGTCGCTCCAGTAGATGGGCCGTTGGAAACCAGTAGGGGAGCTGCCGTAGAACGACCCACGTCCGACCCAGCCGGAGGAGGGGAACCAGCCGAAGGGAAAGGACCAGAGTCGGAGACGACCATAGGGAAACCACGACTCGACGGCTGAATGCTAAGGACAACGCACAACACTAATTCTTCACTTCCAAAGGATACAAAGAACGAATCGGACGAGTAAGCATCTTGTGTTGTGCTGTGCGAATCACAACCGAACGAATAGCGCCGTCGGCGCTTGGAAGAAGTGTCTCCACCTTAGCTAGCTGCCAAAGACCACGCGGCTGATTATCCTCTCTAACTAGAACGACGTCGCCTACTGACGGAAAAGATGCAGCGTTTCGGCGCTTTCTATGAACCGATTCGCGCTCACTTAAAGACGTCAGATAGTGCGTGCGCCAAGTTTTCCAGAAGGAAAGGAGAATGCGCTGGCCAACTTTCCAAGCTTCCAATAGCTTCTGGGCGTTATCTACTGAGGGCAAATAGTCGGGATCATTCACCGAGTCAGAATCTAAAGTAGGCGGAAAGACGAAGGAAGAGTGGCTAGCTATAAGGTCGCAAGGACGCAAAATCGAGCCACTGTCCGAAAGGCTACTACTAACGAAAGTGAGCGGTCGTGAGTTTACCGTAGCCTCTGCTTCCACCAGCAGCGTGTTCAACTGTGACATAGTCAAGCGACGGCGGTGGAACGACTTTTTCAGGGCCGATTTTACAGAACCTATTAGTCGCTCGTAAAAGCCTCCCATCCATGCGGCGCGCTCAGTGATAAACCGCCACTCTATCCCCTGATCCGCTGCGAAATCCTGCAGCAAAGCAGAGCCTAATACCCTATACCAAGGCAAAGACTCCTTTCCATAGCGAGAAAGTACCACTTTCACCGTTTTGAATTGCTTCGCATTGTCCGACACAACTACTTGAGGAAGGCCCCGCCTCGCGCAGAATCGACGGAAACACTGGAGAAATTCATGTGCAGTCATGTCGGGAACCAACTCTAGGTGCACTGCCCTACTCGCTCCACAAGTGAATAGGCAAAACCAGACTTTCCTCAACACACCAGTATCAGATACGCTAATCGGCCCTGCGTAATCAATGCCTACGAAAGAGAAAGGCCTCGCTACTTGAACTCTTCCAGCTGGCAGCTGGGGAAATCTCGGCGCTTCGTAAGCGCCGCCCTCCCACGACGAACAAATGACACATTTCCGAAGAACAGAGCGAATGAACCGTCGGCCGGCTATCAACCAGTATCTTTCACGAATGGCCGCTAGAGTGTGAGCCGGACCGGCGTGTAGAGAGCACACATGGAAATGTTCAACTACCAGCTTCGCGTAATGTCCGTAACGTGGAAGAAGAATTGGGGATACTGTAGATGAAGGAAGAGAAGCATGTTTCAGACGCGTAGAGCAGCGCAGCAGTCTATTCTCTCTATCGAAGTGAACGCCCAACGAGCGGAATTCCGAAGAAATCATGCGTCCAGAAGAGACTGCTTTGAATGCGGGAGCCATAAAGTGCTGCTGCATTACTGAGTCAAGTACCGTATGCGCGTCTTTCAGTTCCTCAGCCGACAAAGTAGATTTGCGCCTATTGGAAGCGGCCGAACGGCAATTATGCGCAAACCGACGAACCCAAGCGAAAACACGACGCAGTCGATTGAAAGTGGAGAAGCGACCTAAGTCGAACCACAAATTCAAATTCTCTGAAGGAAGGACTGCGAGAGAAGACTCATCTTCACGAGGCATGGGAGCCGGGAAGGAGAACTGTGGCCACTGAGTGGAGTCGTGTACGAGCCAGCGAGGACCGTGCCACCAAATAGACGAAGCTCGAATCTCAGACAGAGTACTGCCGCGTGAAGGTAAATCGGCCGGATTGTCTATTGTGGGCACGTACGACAAAGAGAAGTCTCGTTCCAAATTGATTTCCCGCACCCGATTAGCAACGAACACTTGTTGCTGTTTCTCATTCAAAATCCACCCAAGGATACACTGTGAATCTGACCACAGTACCTTCTTAGAGAACGAGAGCTGAAGTTCACGGGACACGAAGCGAAGCATTCTAGCGCCGATAACTGCCGCCATGAGTTCTAATCGAGGAATAGTGGCTCCTTTGATCGGCGCCAGCCGCGCCTTAGAGAAGATCAAATGACTGGCGACAACCCCCTCAGTTGTTGTGACGCACAGATAGACAGCAGCTGCGTAAACCGATTCGGAAGCGTCACAGAAACAGTGCAACTGGAAGTCACAACCACTGGAGACTGAGGGGCCGATGTGACGCGGCAGAACTACAGTATGCACCTCTTGTAGATCTGGGACTAGAGCGCACCATTCAGCGTAACCCAAATGATCAGTCGACAACTGAACGTCCCACGAAACAGACTGCTTCCACAGTAGCTGAAGAACTGCCTTAGCCCGAATAGTTACTGCCGAGAAGAACCCACACGGATCGAAAACTGAGGCAGTAGCTTTCAAAATGGAGCGCTTAGTCCAACCTGCGGAGAGGGAGATGCGTGGATCTACGAGGGACAAACGATCGATTGAACGATTCCAATAGAGACCCAATATCTTAGAGCTATCTCCTTCGCCTCTGTCCTTATCTGCGAAAGCCTGCGTCACAACAGACGAGTTCGAGTACCACTCGCGGATATTCATAGATGCGCTCGCAAACAGCTCTTTTATCTTACAGTAGAAGTCTATGGCCTCGTCTACCGTTTCCAGACCGTAAACTAAGTTGTCGACGTAAAGCTGTGACTCCAATCTCTTAGCTATAGGATCGCTCGACTTTTGCAAGTGGTGTTGAATAGTTGCCGCCAAGAGGAAGGGGCTAGAAATGACGCCAAACGGAACCCTGCAGAATCGATAGAAGACTAGATTGTTGCCCGAGGCTGGCTTCATTGGGTCTACTACCCACAGAAAGCGAGTGACATCCTTATCTGCGTCTTGCAAGCCAACCTGGAGAAATGCCTTCTCAACGTCACTGAGGACCACAATTGGATTCATGCGGAAGCGCAACAGAAGACCGCACAGGTCGGGCAACAACACTGGGCCACGATAGAGGCATTCGTTCAAGCTAGGAGCGTCCCTATTAGCCTTAGCCGAGGCGTCGTAGACTACGCGAAGCTTCGTAGTCGTCTTCTGCGGTGTAATGATGCAATGGTGCGGAATGTAATGCAATTGGTGCGAGGGGAAACGCTCCGAAAAGGGAACTCGCTCAATAATTCCCAATTTTTCCTGCTCCGCTATCACTGCCTGATACTTAGAGAAGATCTCTGGGTCTGTGAGGTGGCGCTTCAACAGAGACTCGAGCCGTTTCAAGGCCAAAACGTAGTTGTCAGGCAAAGGGGGATAATTCTCCTTCCAAGGCCACTGCACGTAGTATCGCTTGTCAACAAATCTGACTGTCTCCTTGAACTTGCGATGCGCGATTTCATCATCAGAGATGATAGGAGAATCCCGAATGCCTATCGACTCTAGGCGCCACAACTTCGACAGATCATCTTCTGTGGAAGGAATCGACCGATCAACTATAAGCATCGCGCTCTGCTGACGAGAAGACAGATCTGTACCTGCAAAAGGAGTGAATGGCAGACTGCCAGACGGGATGAGCCCCAGTTTCGAATTCAGAATCACAAACTGTGAGTGCACCAAGAGTGGTGGTTCAGGCGGCAGGAAGAAATGGTAGAAGTCTAGCCCAATGAGCACATCAACTGGCGAAGTCTCTTCTACCTGAGTCGGTGGATCTGCATACGGAATCCCTCGAAACTGTAGCAAATTCTCTGGAAGAGGCTGCCGCACAAGAGATTCCAAAATGACCGGCACTCTGTACGCATGCAGGCCGAAGACACTGCCGTCAAGTAAGCGAACGCCAAAGTGCACGACTGGCATCGAAAGCGGCTTCGATTGCGCCGCGCCAAACGTGGCCAGTGAGAGCGACTGATAGCTACTAGGCTTCAAGCCTAAGGCCTCTGCTGCCTTATCTGAAATGTAGCTACTGTGTGAGCCAGTGTCAAATAGAATTCGCACCGAAATAGTTTCTTGGCTCTGTGTATTTACTACGGTAGCCTTCGCCGTCTGCAGAAACACACAGCGACTCGCGTGCGAAGAATCGGACATAGTAACTGCCGTCAACTGAGTATTGTTCCCACTAGGAGGAGGCGAATCCTGCCGAGGCTCGTCGAGCACGGGATTAGCCACCTTGTGACCAACCGAAGAACGCTGTCTAACGTCTTGCGATCCCTGACTAGGCTGCTGCATTTGGCTCGGACAAATACTAGTATGATGATGACGACCACACTTGAAGCAGCCTTGGGAACTCAAGCAACGCGAAGCTTGGTGATCTGACGCAAGACAGTTGAAACACAACTGCAAGCTACGTACGCGCAGATTCCTCTCATTAGCGGTAGGATACGCCGGACACTTCCACAACGAATGAGAACCGGTGCAAAAAGGACACGCTTTCTTGGAGGAAGCAAAGAGAGCACCCGAAGAAGGAGGAGGAGAGTATCTAGGCGCTGTAAATCGAGGGCCCTGTTGCATAAATGGACTGCGCTGACGATATCCTCCAAAATTCTGTGAGTTGCTAAACGAGCGCGGTTGCTGACCGCGTGCCTCAGACGGCGATGAAGCTTTTCCATTCAGCAAATGAAGATCCCCGTATTGACGATCCAGAGTGCGACCAATTTCCGCGAGCTGCTCAAAAGTGGTATTATCATCACATTTAGAAACAAGATCCTTCTTGTAAATAGAATTGGAGCCCATCAGAAGAATGTGCTTCTTCAGCACAGTAGCTGATACCATCTCTAGTTTCTCTGCACGACGGACCAACTCTGAGAGCCGCTCACTAAAGGCGCCATTCGATTCGTTAGCGCCCTGTCTACACTCGAAGACCTTATACCTCATAGTCTTAGAAGAAGTGTCTTTGAAGTAAGCCGTCAATTCCGCCACAAGAAGATTGTAATCGTTCTGAATTTCCTCCGTCTGCGACTGAACGAATGACTCAGCAGTCCCTGCAAGCTTCCTTTTGAGCCAGAAGAGTTTTGCGCGCTCAGAGTAACCGAACATAGTGGCGCAATCGGTGAAAGAAGGCAGCCAAACCGAGAAATCAGTAGCCTTTCCTGTACCCGAAAACGCATCAACTGGAGGCTCCTTCTGGTCTATGCGTTGCTGACGATCCTCTCCATTAGGAGGATGATGAACAGGCACGACAGGAGGTTCACGCTCAACGTTCAGTTGGGGCTGCAGCAAACGAATCAACCTTTCCTCCCTCTCGAACTGTAACTGTTGGTTGCGTTCCTCACGCTCTAACTGTTCAGCCCTCTGACGCTCCTCACGCTCAATTTGTTCCTTCCTTTGTCTCTCCTCACGCTCAATCTTCTCAGCCCTCTGGCGTTCTTCTCGCGCTCTTAGTTCCGCCTTCTCAATTTGCCTCTCCTCTCTCAATTTATCGAACTGATTGGACTGAAGACGTGACATCGACTCAACCAACTGAGAGAGCTCTGAGGGAGAAGACCTCGACGGATTCGACCGATGCGGGCGAACGGAATCGGAGGAGCTATCAGACTCATAGCCAGCTGCTTCCGGCAGCGCCAATTGAAGGGAATCGACTACAGTGAAGAGCGCCTCTATATACCTCTTCGCAATCCTAACCAGATCCAGACGCGCTCCCCTCCTAATCGAACTCTCCTGCATATTTGGAATGGGTTTTGTCGCGCAAATGAACTGTGGCGTACAAGCGACTTGGCGTAAAGCCAGAACCAGCTCAACAATATCTTTGCGCCTCGACTGCGTTGTTTCGATATGACCCAAAAGCTCATCCTTAGTATACGTAACTGGCTGAGGCGCAGACTTTGGCTTAGATTTGCGGCGCTCGTCGCCGCTGGCCCCAACAGCGGAAGTCTGAGAAGACGGCATAGCAGCAAAGAAGAACAATGCGCAGTCGAGAGAACCTAAGAAGCCACCATTTCAAGTCACGTGCGACGGAATTCTAGGGGGAGCAAGGAAATGCACCGTGACCTGTGATCGAATAACCTGTGATTCACCGAACCTCCGACCGCTTCTTCCCAAACAACAAAACAACAACCTCGAACCGATGACCGCGCAACTAACGATAAGCTTTCACGCAAGGGAGAGGGCGCGCTTCACACCACACAACAAAGAAACCAGACAGTCGCCCTGTAACCCGACTGAAGCAAACGTGTTGGAATCACTCCTACAAGCCACACTAGCGACGACTGCCTATACCGTATCTTTTATGTTCGCTGCCTATAACATAACGAAAAGCGCGGTCATTCAAATTCGAATTATCGACAAAACATCGGACATAAATGTACTGTAGCACACTCGTTCAAACGCAATAAATCAAGCGGTATCACGCGGCGACGCGACACCCTCCACAGCACGCTGTGTAAAAGGTTGCGAAGTCATACTTGCACACATCGTAGCCTAATGTCTTCACAACTCGGATGCAAAAACTCAGCACTCTATCTCAACCCACGCGCAAATGCGAGCGCGAAACGCAAAATCAGTCAAAATTGACGACCAAGCCACCTTTGGGCGGCTGCGGCTCGCGCGTGGGACGCTCGATGGAGGCTGGCGAAATAGCATTCGAAAGAGAAAACAGTAAGCTTTAAGATGACGCAAGAACGACTTTCGTAGCTTGCACCAATCTTGCGTAGTAAACAATCAAAGTTGGGTTGCCAATCATGCTTCTGCTGGTGGGGCCCTCTTCTCCATGGCGATGGCCTCCAGGAGGAGGAGAAGCAATCGCGACCGATTTTGCGTTTCGCGCTTGCATTTGCGCATCGGTTGAGACAGAGTGCTGAATTTTTGCATCCGAGTTGTGAAGACATTAGGCTACGATGTGTGCAAGTATGACTTCGCTACCTTTTACACAGCGTGCTGTGGAGGGGGGGTCTGGAGTTTCGAAAGACCCGGTACATCAGCATAATAATGGACGAATTCAAGTTCTTGGACTGTTTGGAGTTTGTCAGCAAGACTCGACTGCGCAATTTTCTAAAAGCGTACAATCAAGATGATGATCTTTCTCAAAAAAGCTATCTGCCCTACTCCCTTTACACCAATCACAAATCCCTCTCGAAACCCCTTTCCGAGGTGTCCTATTCTGATTTTTTGGATGACATTTCTGGAGGAAATTGCTTGGATGAGGAGAATCGCGACTTCCAAGATGTCCTAGGTCTTTGTGAGGGAGACGAGAAGTTGGCCTTGCAAACATTGAAGATGGAATCTCGCCCCATGACCGGACAGGAGTTGTTTCAGAAGTTGCAGGTAATGAAATGTTGCTTAGTTAGATTCCTTTGGGCAAATTCGTTCTCCTTGCAAATATTTAGGTGGAATGGAAAGAAGCTGGATTGTCAACGTTGAAGCATTTGTTGGCATATTACTTAGAAAGAGATACCTCACCATTTTTGAAAGCTTGTATGCAGTTGGAAAGGAGCTATAAGCCTTTAGGCTTCTATGATATTTATCGCACTCACTTGACCTTGCCAAGTATAAGCATGACATATTTTATGGTGAATGTCCAAAGCGCTATGAGTTTTCGAACCCTGTCAGAAGATCTCTATAGGAGTTTTTACAAGTCTATGTATGGAGGGTAAGGTGCATTAATTTTTGCAATTGTCATTTCGTTGCATCCTTTATTCCTTATCTTTTTAGTCCTTGCTGTGTGTACAGGAGATTCATACAGACTGGGAAGACTGTTTTGAGAAGTGGTTTGTGGGGTTGCACTAATGAAACAGCACATCTCTGCTGTTCCTGGGATTTTAACAGTCATTATGTCGCCCAGTTAAAAACTCAATTGTTTCTGGTAAAAATGACTTTTTTGCACATCTTCTTTATAATGTTGGTCTGGTATCTTCCATGTTTTGTAGGTTGGAGGCTATGGAGTTCGGAGTAAGAAGCAGAACTTTTGCTTTGTGCCATTGGGAAATTCCCATTGCCACCGTAGTCTACCTTGGCTGTCTTATTTGTCGTTCTGCATGGGCATTCACTTTCACACGCTGTTCAGTAGTGGGGGTGAGAGAACTGTCTTCGTTCCTGGTTTGGATGGCAAGAAGCACAAGAAGTATCGAGTGGATGGGAGTTGCACCGACCCCAAAAATCGCAGGAGAATTTATTGTGCAGAATTCCTCGAATGCAGTTATGAGACAGGAGGAGTGTTGACATCGCATGGTTTCTGCCCGGCTCATAAGCCAGAGAACGAAACAGACCGGCAAAAGAAACTTAGAGATGACACAATGCAGCATCTGGAAGAAATTAGGATGGCTCCCTCAGTGAGTAAACTCCTGATAATCTGGAGTTGTCGCTGGCTTGAGCTGTGCACCAGTAGTGACTCAGTCAAGAGCTGGCTCTCTCAATACTTCCCAAATAATTTCCAAAACGAGTACCCGAGTGAAGAGCGTGTCATTGCCGATGTTCTGGACAACCGTCTCCAGGGTGAGAGTCATTGTGTTGGTTTTTGCCAAGGTTTTATTATGAAGAGTTTGTTCCCAATATTTTTAGGCTATGTGTTCTGTACGTTGGAGATTCTTCCAGAGTATTACAACTACTATGCCAATTTCCCCCCGTTTTTCTGTCGCAAAGAGATGAAAGCGTATGGAGTTATGAAGGAGTATATGGAGAGACTTGGCATGGACAACAGGGCAAAGGCACTGCTTACTAATTCCTAGAAGTTGGAAGGCTGGATCCATTTTAAATTCATCCAGTGAGTTTTGCATCCCATTGTTCGAATACATATATGCGAAGTTTTTTTGCATTGTCACCTTATAGGTGGGCTCATGAGGAGTTGGGTGAAAAACTGAAAATCTCTAATGTTTCTCATGTTCTGCAGACCACCATGCTACCAGTGTTTGAGAGTGTGGTGGGTAAACTGGAGCAGCTCAGAATCCAAGCCGATCGCGAGGACCAGCCTCTGAAATCGAGAAGTGTGAAAGCAATAGGCAAGCAATGCATTTTCCAATGATATTTCTCCGCGATCTTTGAATCATTATTTCAATTCGTTAAGGCAATAGTGCTTATGGCTCCACCATAAGGAATCTAGAAGGCTTGACAACTACTAGAATTCTAACTAGAAGAGAAACTGAAAAGACTTTGCATTCTAAGAGATTTGTTTCTGCTCTCCCCCTCACGTTTATCCATCCCGACCAGCAGAGAGACAAAGTCGTCAACCATGGAGAAGAGTACTATGAAGTTACAATGTGTAAAAGATCTACTTTCTATTCTTTGCCTGGGTTAATAGGGTGAGTTCAGAGCAATAGAAACTCTCTTGACAAGCAATTCTCGTTCTGCATTAATGCTTCAGCTTCACGATTTTACAAGCTGCAAAAAGGTGTTGGCTCAAATATCATTGCATTTTCTGCGTTGGTATGAATATGGAAAGCATGAAATAATCTATACAGACACTGACTCTCTAACACTAGCATTTGCTGATAAGAATATTGAGAAGTGTCTCAAGTCGAGGCTCACGTCTTTGGAAATGCAAGAATATCGCAAAGAAAGATTAGACTGGTTTGTTGATGGAAGGCCAGAATTTCGAACTACTTACAGACTGCTTAAGATGGAAAATTCCAATATAGAAAAGGCCTACTACATCTCAAGTAAACTCTATCACATTAGAACTCGTGATGCGGATGGAGTGCAGAGATCTAAGGTCATTCCCACTAAGCAATGACCTTTTTTACAAAAATTGAAAAAAATCCAATAAAATGACTTTTTTTAGGTGGCAAGTCGAGGCATTCAGCATTCTTACAGAAATCGAATGTTGCTTTCTGAGGACAATTTTGAGAAGCTGTTATACTGCAAAGACATAATCGAGACTGAAAACAGAGGCATGACTTACGTGCCTCTTGCAGGCACAATGGTTATTAGTTCGCAACTTCGCAGCTTGGGAGGGCTGTATATCAAGCATGTGGTGATGAATGATATGTGTAGTACAATGCCCCTGGAGCTGTACTTGTTGCAGAATCCTCAGCAGCAGCAAGACTCAGGGAGCTCTAAGGCTAAGGCAAAATCCCAGAGTGACGTGGCAAAGGCGGGTAGCAGTGGAGAGGGCAGTTGCCCCCAGAAGCCCAAGGCTAGCAGCGGCTCTTGCCCTGCCGAAGCCAGCAGCAAGGGCAAGACTTCTGCTGCTGCTGACACAGAGAGTCAGAACAGAAGGAAAGCAAGGCCTCCCGCAAAGACTCAGGCTCCTGAGAGTTCCAGAAGTGCTGCTCTGGCAAAGACAGTTGAGGTGCCTAGACTTGTTCTGAAGAAATGCTTGCTAGAGTTTTTTGCCATGGCCATTAAATGAAATTCTTTGCAGGATGTGGCAAAGGCATCAGGAAATGCAGACCAGCAACGGCATCAGCAGCAACAGCAGCAGAAAAAAGGTGCCAATCATGATGAGCAACGTTTAAAAAATCTATGGTCGATTTTTGTTCTGAGAACTTGGTCACTTTTTTGGGAGGATTAATCACGGTCGTCGGGGGGATACACGATCGTTTCGTTTCAGAGGCGTCCTCTGCCGCGAAATCCATCGTCGTTGTCGGCGAGAAGCGAAAGCCAGAGAGCGGCGCCCCAGCCGCCACTTCCGAGAAACGACGGAAATCGCCAGAGAGAGTCGACAAGGCTGTGACCTGCGACCTTTTGACAGGTCCGCTCGCGGGATAGTATGCATTTGCGTTTCCATAATGAGCACACTATACTTCTAGAAGCCGGACCTTCCCAGCGTCAAGAAGCCGACCAGCAGCAACAGGAACAGCAGCTGGAGCCGCAGCAGACGGCCGACGGCGACGGTGAGCGTCGTCCCAGTGCTAAGCCGAGTCTCTCTCTCTCTCTCTCTCTGGTATGTACAATCTCTCATTTAGATTCCGCCGTCGACAGAACAACGACAGAGTGTCCCTGCGCCGCTTCCGTGTCTGCTGCGTTAGGCAATCTAACAGCCGCGCGCGAACGCCTTTACTTCTCCGACAATTCTATCCGCGAGGTCAATGTGATAGAGTTTACTTGAGATGTAGTAGGCCTTTTCTATATTGGAATTTTCCATCTTAAGCAGTCTGTAAGTAGTTCGAAATTCTGGCCTTCCATCAACAAACCAGTCTAATCTTTCTTTTTGCGATATTCTTGCATTTCCAAAGACGTGAGCCTCGACTTGAGACCGTACTGTTCAGGGTGGGCGGTTTGGCCACAGATAAATCGGTATTGCCACAGACGAAAAGCGCGCAGGTCACAGATGGACGTACATCTTCACAGATAAATGTGTATGTTCTTCACAGATGAAGGCCCGAACCGCACAGCACTGCGTGCAATCACAGACAAATGTGTAACATCACAGATAAGTGTGCAAGTAGCGAGGCAGTGGTCATCTTACAAGTCTCGCATGTAGAGAATACAAGGAAGTGGCACAGCCGGCCTAAGCAGGCAACAAATTATATGGGTGAGTGTTTATCCCGCTTACAGTTTGCACTAAAACTCGGCCGGCGTCGCGCCTGGCGGGTCTCAGCTGAGGCTTAACGCGACCACCAACTTCAGGGCGCTTCGCGCGCCCTGAAGTCGGTCACCGGTCGCGTTAAGCCTAAGCTTCGACCCGCCAGACTGCGACGCCGACTGACTCTTGTGAACTGTGGGCGCAGGGCGAGCCTAAGCATAGCCTGAACTGGAAGGAATAGTCTGCTTGAACTACATAAAGCGACTGTCAAAATCATATCTAGGTACCCATTAATATGATGACGTTGCACATTTTATCTTTGAAGTTACACACCCATCTCTGATGTTACACATTTGTCTGTGAAGTTACACATTCATCTGTGAAGTTACGCATTTGTCTGTGCAAAATACCCACAGTCTCGGCCATGAAAAGCCATTCTGTGAAGATACCCATTTATCTGTGGTCATACCGATTTATCTCTGCCAAATCACTTTCCCCTCTGTTCAGGCGATGCCTGCGTTGAAGGCAGACAGCAACAGGCGGCGCTGGCCGTGCAGCGATTGATTGCCGCCGCTGGCGTACCGCTGGCGTCTAGGAGCAATACGT